>NDFZ01004872.1:4145-194014 GCA_002192655.3 Mamestra configurata
TGGTGCTCCGGCACCACCTTCTTGCCGTCGCGGTCGTACGTGGGGCCCTCGATGTTCATCAGGGTGCGCTGGCACAGCCGCCCCTGCACACACAACGATCACAACTATAAATCTGCCTGCTCTTCCAACCATGCGGGGGTCGGCTTCCAGTCGCACCGGCTGCAGCTGAGTACCAGTATCGGACCTCCACGACCAGTAACTGATTACGATAGTCCTGAGCAAGACCGGTGTTATATTTTTCTGGCTTCTGACTCCACGTAACGACTGTCAGCATAAATAACTTTTTTTACAAAAATTATCAACCGACATCCACTACAAGGTACAAAATATAACTTTAATTTTGGCAGTCAGTTGGTTTCAAAGTCAAAGTCAAAGTCAAAACGTTTATTTCAATTAGGCCATTAAACGGCACTTTTGAACGTCATCGTTTACAGTTCAGTAAAAATAATAGAATTACATTAATAAAGTGACTCTACTGTCCATTCGGAAAGGTAGATTCTTATGGAGAAGAACGGACAAGAAACTCCATAGTTACTCTTTTCAAATAATGATTTACAAAATTTGGTATACAAAAATTAATTTAATATTATGTGAGGACGATGCACCCAGAGTATGCTACTTATAAGAACAAAGTATCACCAGTAGAGGTAAACTTATTCATTTTCTAAAGAAATTTAGGTAAATGGTACTCACATATTTACAAACATTGGAACCATTAATTAAACAGTGTGTGAGTCAACAGAAAAATAGAAACACAAAAAAAGGAACAGTATATCTATAAAGTTAATACATAGATCAACCAGTTGGATTTTGTCTACACCCTTGATTGTCCTATGGAGCAGGACCAGCATGTTTTTTGACACCAAAATTAAAGTTTTCTTGTACTTTGTAGTTATACGAAGTAGTTACTGCAAACCTCCATTGAAAAAGGAGGATCCTCCACCCAGACGGGTATTGTGTCTGGTGGGTAACTGCCCGATACACGGAGAACTGATACCGCGATGCTGGATTTTGTTAGTAATTGGTCGCTGGCGAGATAGATGGCGCCGCGGTTATTTCTGCTGGCGTACAAATTTCGCTTCGTTAGTTTTTCTTGTGGCGGCATTGATGCTGCTACATAGTGGTTTTATTTGGAAGTCAGTTGTGTCTTTTGTAAAAGTTTTTTATTTTTCACTTTTTAGTGCTAAGTACTTACCCCTCGAAAATTCCAACCAGTCCATATCTTTTTAACTGTCTATCTCCGAAGTTCTTAATCTGATCTTTACGATATTGAAATGGGACCGTTTCGGAATAAACCTCATTTTTTCCTCGTTTTTGAAGTCGGTTAAAAATTGATAGCCGGTACCAACGGCTTAACGTGCTTTCCGAGGCACGGAGGAAACTCGTTATGTGGTCACCTATCCACGGACTGACCTCGGCAAGCGTAGCTGACCCTCGAAGTTCGACCAGTCCGCTTGTTATTATTTAGCTACGAGCTCCTCCATACCACAGTAGATAAATATACAGTAGGTTATCTAAGGCCGCCCGCCGAGTTATTAGCCTACTCTTGCGTTGATACCCAGGGTTGTCACTTTTACTTTTAGTTAATATTTTCGAACAAGCAGCACTTGATCTAAATTTATAAAATAAAAAGCATATTATGATTGAATATTTTACCAATTTATAAATTTAGTAAAAATAAAAAGCTTTTATTCACATAACATTTATTATACTAAGTTACAAATTTGATACCGAGAAAATTTTTCTCCTGTTTCTGCACGTCCGGAACGCTTTATTATTATTTATTAATTATTGTGAAATTGTCCTTATTACAACTATACCTACGCGAAAAATATGTTTACCAAAACGATGTTTCGTACTCAATCCTCTATTTTATAGTAAAACTAGACTTCTTAAAATAAACTTTAGCTCTAAACATAGTATTCAGAAAAATGCGACTCGGCTACGCTCTTAATAAAGCAAATAAACTGTGAAATAAACAATACAATACCATATTTTCTAATAATATTTAAGTATAAGTAGGTACTTACATTTCTGGTTGAGTAGGAAGTATGAAGAATGATAAGTCCGGGTTTGCGAAATCATTATTGAGGCACCCGAAAACACTACAATATTTTTTTCCTCTTTTTGAAGTCATGATACTCGTAATTTACGACAAGTGTCCGCCGCCCGCGCCGGCGAGAGTTGACGAACGCAAGCGGTCATGTAGCGTACGCGCGTGCTCACAGTCGCGCTGCACAGCCCGCACTGCCGCCACCTTATTGCCCCATATATTATGCTAGCGTGTGCGTGAAATCGCGTGCCGACATGGCGCGCGGCGCGCACGCACACATTCAAACCGAGAGCGGCACGTTTGTATGAAGATGTTTTACTGTATATTTATCTACTGTGTCCATACACACGCCTCCTATATAGGTTCCTAGTATAAGAAGTATCTGCGAGTTGTATCCGTCTGTAAGACCAGGTCTCGGGGACTCCTCACAGCTCTGCGTCGGCGTTCCGCTTCTACAATGATGTACGTTTCAGCAGGAAAAAAAATGTGTACTTATTAAAATTGCCCGAGCACATTTAGAAGCTGAGCACTGATTCGCATGAAATTATGATTTTTCTAATAGTTAGCTACAATTCTAGAAAAAAACCTTGCGTCATTCTAAAGTGTGCATGGCAGCCCTGACCTTCAAAATACAGCAGCGGCCTGCTTTGTACCCTCTTTGTAATGTCACACTGCATAGCGTAGGCAGGCGTCACGAGGTGCGATGTGCATAATTAATGTGCCAATTAGACTCTCCCGCTGAATTATGGAAACGCGAGCTTACGGGCAACTGCATGACGTTATCACGGAGTACGCCACAGTCGCCACACTCGTGACTAGCGGGTATGCGGCAATTAGTAGTACTAAGTAGGTGCACGGGGCTCGTCCGGGGAACACAATTACTCGTTACATGCTATGGTGCGCAAGCAGCGGTGTTCCAGTTTGAAGGAATGGGTGGCATCGTCGGGGCACATTGACATGAGACATTTCAGTTTTTTCTTTAAACGCGTAATCTCTACTTCACTCAGCAAAACAGCCTCATGGTTCCATCATCCAGGTTAAGCAACGTTTCCCGAGGTTGGTCCGTGGATGGGTGACTATCCTACCCAATTAACCAAGAACAACTATCCATCATACCAATACTCCTGCGTATCTCAGAAACTAGTCAAAATGTTGATCCTGGCTGGAATTTGTAGAACTTCGTCAGTCGTTAGGTATTGGTAGTCAGAAGTCAGAAAAGTTGACTGAACGCTGTCTTGCCAACTGGTATCGTATCACCCAGTTGGAGCTGGGTTGTGGAGGTCAGGCAGCCGCTACATGTGACATTCTGTTACCCAGCGGCAGCCGGTCAGGCTGGAAGGCTACGGCGAGCAGGTAAGAAAATCAGATTTTTGTCCCAATCAAATAAAAATGGATAACTATAAGAGCAGGGGAAAGCAGAGAATCGATGGATGCACTGTGACTAAAGAGTTCACTACTGAGATCAGACTAACAGAGAACTATAGAAGAAAAAACGTAAAAAACAGGCCAAGCGCGAATCGGACTCTCACACGAAGGGTTCCGTGCCATAACCCGAAAAAAACACGTTTCGGGTATGGGAGCCTCCTTTAATTTTTATATTTGATAATATTGTTATTATTTGCAGCAAAGGAAATACAATCTGTGAAAATTTCAACTGTCTACCTATTATGGTTCTTAAGATACAGCTCGCTGACAGACAGACGGCGGAGGTATACTAAGCCTCCGCTGTCCATCCATCCGTCCATCCAGTTACCCTTATATAAAAGGTTCCGTTGGTTACCCTTTAGGTACAGAACCCTAAAAATATGTTGCGCCGCCCACAAATACATTGGAACTAAGTTAAGAGAATGATGATGACGAACATAAGAATGTACCTTGAGTCGTATGCGAGTGATGACCGGGTTGCGCGCGTGCGCCATGTCGATCTGGTCGGGCAAGGGCGGGGGGTTGCGCTCGGGGCGGCGCGGCGGAGGGTTGTGGCGCAACAGCTCCTGCACGTACCCGTCGCGCAGCGGCGTGGGGTGCGCGGGCGACGACTGCGGGGTGTGCACGCGCCGCGGGGTTGGGGCCAGCGTCGGCGCCCACGTCGTCGGGCTACGATGGGGAATCATTATAATTGCAGCCGACGACGTACACGTCCACTACTGGACCCAGGCCTCTCCCAAATGTCGCTACATCGACCGGACCCGTGCGGCTCCCATCCAGCGGATTCCCGCGGGGTCATTCCAGCAAATGGGAAAAGGAAATAAGATAAAGTTTTTTTGTTAGTAAATCAAACAAAAAAGATATTTATGATAAAAAACTATAAGTAAATGTTTCCAGGTACATACCGATAGGTGTAGGTACTCCGAAAGACAATTCCTTCACATCTAGACGCACTGCAAGTTACCATCCCTACCTTGTTGCTATTCCACCAATTCGCACTAAACGTTACCAAACGTCTTTAATAAAGCGCACAGCAAAGGAGTGGAACTCTCTGCCTGCGTCTGTGTTCCCAAACGCACACAACCCTAATCTCTTCAAAAATCTTCTTCTGGGTAAGCTCGCTCCGCCGTCGACTTTGTCTCTGTCATCTATGACCTTATTTTGACTAGAGGCAAGAGCAAACACATATTAAATAATAAAAAAGAAAAAGCAATTTTTAATTCCTTTCAAAGCTCCGCTGTTGCTTACGCTTTTTATGATTTGATAGGTCGTACGTAGGTGCCTATCATCGGATCGTAGCGATTCTTAAGTGCATCCATAATTATGTAATGCGAGCAACACTAACGGCCTGGTCACGACTTCTGTCTTAGCGGAGCACGGCGAGCGGGGCGGCGGCGCGGCGAGCGGGGCGGCGCGGCGGCGTCGGTAAGCGGTGCGTTTTGCACGCCACGTACCCTAGTAGCGGTTAGTTGCAGCGGCCGCGGTGCACGTATTTAGGTAGTTAAAACGTGCTCAAAATCATAGCGTTATCAAAATTATCCCTTCTCTGTTTAGAAAGCAGTACATTTTTAAAACAAGATACCTACCTATTCTTAATATGAGAGAAGGAGTGCACGATCATATTCCGGAAAACATTGTTTAATTTCTTCCCACAACCTTTTTATAATGTTTTTATATTTATGTTGGGGATATTTTGACATCCATAAAGGCGGTCGATTTATAATTTCGGTGATAAATGCCTCGGTAGCCATTACCGCCACAAAATCGTCAATTTGTTTTTGTTTTTAGTTTCGCCGCCGAGTCCGTCACTCCTACACCGCTGTCCGCGCCGCTCTGTTTCGTGGCGTCGCACTCATTCACTTGTACTTTTGTTCCCCGCGCAAAAAAATATTATACATTGATTATTACCTAATCGTAGTGGTGGTCGGTAGTGTGAAGCTGATCGTGTCTTCCGTCTTCTCGGGCTCCGGATCGCGCATACGCAGCATGTCCTTGTCCCTGTGCAGTCTCTTCATGAGCTTGCTGACGCGCAAGCTCTTAGGATGGCGAGCGTGCGTGCCGCTTCTGAACTCTGAGGCGGCCTGGTTCGCTTGCTTCACGTCACCCTGGTTCACCGGGGCTAGGTCCACGTCTCCGTCACCCCTCCGCGAGTAGTGCTGGTGCGGCCCCCGCTTGCGGCTGGGCTGGCGGGGCGCGGGGTGCGCCGGGGGCTCCTCCAGCTGGTTCTGTCCCTCCAGCAGCGCGTAGTCGTCGTTGTTCCGTCGGAGGTCTTCTCGCACTTTGTTCACGAAGTCCAGGCTCTTGCTGGCGGCTTTGAAGTTCTCATCTGAAAATAGCAGGTTTAGATGGTGATCACAGCTTAAAAATCTATGACGAACACAGAATAAATACTGCTTTATATTCAGCGTTGCCAACCTAAAAAATAAAAACATAAGGGTCGGGAATCAAATCCGCTACCGCCAGCAATTAAACTGTTTGCTTTGTGGTTATGGTGGTACTAGATTTGAATACAAGCGGTGGAATGTTGGAAGATTCTTTGGAGATCTGTTGAATTTCATTCTTCATAATACAAGCCGTGGAATGTTGGTAGATTCTTTGCAGATCTGTTGAATTTCGTTCTTCATAATACAAGCGGTGGAATGTTGGTAGATTCTTTGCAGATCTGTTGAATTTCGTTCTTCATAATACAAGCGGTGGAATGTTGGTAGATTCTTTGCAGATCTGTTGAATTTCGTTCTTCATAATACAAGCGGTGGAATGTTGGTAGATTCTTTGCAGATCTGTTGAATTTCGTTCTTCATAATACAAGCGGTGGAATGTTGGTAGATTCTTTGCAGATCTGTTGAATTTCGTTCTTCATAATACAAGCGGTGGAATGTTGGTAGATTCTTTGCAGATCTGTTGAATGTCGTTCTTTCTTGGGATCTTTGTTGAATCGGGCGTGATTTTGAACACGTGATTTTGAACACACGTGATGCTGAACACATCCTTTAAAACGACACACACGTGATGTCAACTTCGCTCTTTTGGGTGTTGTCTATGGTGTGACCAATGATAATTATAATGTCCGTCCCAAACATGGTGTTTTTACGGTTCCGAACATCAGTAAGACACGAAACCCTTATAATAATAATAATAATCATTTATTTGCATAAAACATGGTATAAAATGGTATTAAAGTAAATAAGGCACAAGCATGTTTTGCTAAGTTATAGCATGCAAAAAATTTTAAGGAAACCACCTACAATAGGAATTAAATGTATCAACATTTATATTCATACATTTATATTAAATTATAGAAACCGTGTTCGTTTAACCAGTTATATAATTTCATCTTAAACAGCCTTATACTTATTTCCTTGAAATGGTTTGGTATTTTGTTATAAATACGCACACACATTGCTAGGCAGTTTTTGTTGTATTTGCTAAGCCTTGGCAAATGATTAAATACTAATTTATGAGGATCTCGTCTGTTCCGTGGGCAAATATCGTTAGCTGTTTTGAATAGCTGTTTATTCTTGGCTACGAACACACATGTTTCATAAATATATAGGGAAGGCAGCGGTAGCAAAGCAAGTTTTTTAAAAATTGGTCGACATGAGTCATCAGGTTGCAGTCCATACATTGCTCTTATGCACTTTTTTTGAGCAACAAATGCTCTACTCAGATCGACGCTATTACCCCACATTACAAGACCGTAGCGTAGTAATGATTCTACATAAGCGTGGTACGATGTAACGGCAGTTTTTATGTTAGTAACATTTTTTACTTGTTTGAGTGCATATACAAACTTATTAATCCTAGAGCTTACATTATCTACGTGTTCTTTCCAGTTAATAAATTTATCTATTACTACGCCTAAAAACCTTGTATGTGTTACCTCTTTAATTTTATTAATGTTAAGTTTGATGTTATTTTTATAATTATTCGATTGATTAAACTGAATGTAAACGGATTTATCTAGATTAATTTTTAGACGGTTTATGTTAAGCCAATGGAGTAGTGTATCTATAGTGTTATTAATGTCAAGCTCATGATCTTTAATGGTATTTTTCTTTTTATCAGATGTCACTATAATAGATATATCGTCGGCAAATAAGACGCATTTGTGCTTGGTTATGTTTATGATGTCATTTATGTATATGAGAAATAATATTGGGCCTAGTACGCTTCCTTGCGGAACACCATATTTATTATGCATATATTCTGATGTGTAGGGTATCATTTCTTTATTTTTGTTATTAACTTTATTTATGATGACACATTGTTGCCTGTTACTTATAGAATTACTTAGGTGCCTGTCTGTTTGTCTGACCGTCTGTCACAGCCAATTTTCTCCGAATCTACGGGACCGATTCTTTTGAAATTTGGCACACATCTGAACTTCTGTAACCCAGACGCGGTGGCGCTACGTAAATAAATACTTTTTGAGTACGGGGGTCACTCCTGAAAAAGATATTTTTTAAACTTTGCCGTTTGACATATCAAATTAAAGGGAGAGTTTTAACATTTTTTTCATAATTTAAAAAAAAGCTTTGAAGTTATTTAAGAAATTAGACGAAAAATTACGATTTCTCCTCCCCACCTTATCACCGAAACTACTGTGCCTAAAATGTTGAATAAAGTCAGATAATTAGTTTTTACCTATAACAACTCTATAGTGTTAAAATAACACGTTATGCATAGAATGGCAGTGAAGCAAGCGGCCACCTGATAGCGCGTCATCGCCCACCACATCTGCAATAGACATTGCATATCCTTGTTAACCGACTTCAAAAAAAGGAGGCGGTTCTCAATACGGTTGTATTTTTAGGGTTCCGTAGTCAACAGGGAACCCTTATAGTTTCGCCATGTCCGTCTGACGGATGTGTAATGTATGGTATAATAACATATAGTATAATATCACTTGAAATAACGTTCACATATAATTCACGATATAATTTTCATACGCTATAAAAACACAACCTAATTTCATGTGATCTAAAGTTGTTTCATATAACCTTCATTTATTCTAATAACATTTAGTATAACGTTCATTTCATATAATTTTCATTTTGTAGAAAAATAAATTATTGTAACCTAACCTCAAAACACTAAATTTGCTTCTGCATCGTGTCCGGCGCTGCGGAAAGTGCTAAAGTCAAAGTCAAAACGTTTATTTCAATTAGGCCATTAAAGCCAGTTCAGTAAAATAATAATATTACATTAATAAAGTGATTCTACTGTCCATTCGGAAAGGTAGATTCTTATGGAGAAGAACGGACAAGAAACTCCATAATTACTCTTTTCAAATAATGATTTTACAAAATTTGGTATACAAAAATTAATTTAATATTATGTGAGGACGATGCACCCAGAGTGTGCTACTTATAGGAACAAAGTATTACCAGCAGAGGTAGTTATTCATTTTCTAAAGAAATTTGGGTAAACGGTACTCACATATTTTCCATTAATTAAATTAAAATTAGTTATTTTAAAATTATATCAATCGTTTATTAAATTAACTAATCCTTATATTAAATAAAATTATAGCTTCCGTTGTTATATGTTGTAAATATTAGAGATTTTGTTGTTATATCATCTATTACTTACCCAATGAAGTCGGTTTTAGAACAGATTGGACTTATTTAACTACAAGCAAAATTATATTAAACGTTACTTATAGATTTTGAATATAGTAGTAACTGAATTTTTTACTAATTGAATATTATTTCAAATGTGCATTATCTAAAATGTTCATTATACCATACAAAATTAGGTAAAATGAAATTATATCAATAATTCACCATATCATTTGATCGTAACATTAAAAAAAAAGTATATTAAATGAAATTAGGTCGTATGATCATTAGAACTTTTGTTTTTATTTCAAACGTTACACACCCCCGTCTGACTGTCTGTCTGTCTATCCGTCCGTGGTTTAGCTCAAAGACGCTTAGCGCTAGAAAGTTGAAATTTGGTATGGGGATAAATATTTATCACGGGTACTCTCTTTCTTCTCCTAAAATCATTGGTCCAAAAATCCTAACACGTTTGCATAATGTTCAAAATCCCGAAATTTTGTTTAACATAAAATAAATTATCTTTAGTTCTAAAAGTATTCTGTCATAATATCGCGTACTATAATAATTGAATCTCCTAATTTTACATGACCTAAAGTCATATGTCCTAAGTATTGTGTTTAATAGTGTGTATTATTCCGAATGTACATTTATAAAAGTAAAATATATAATTTTTTAGTGCTAAAACATTTGCTAATAATTAGGTTTTAGTGACAGAAACGAATCGCTGAAATAAATCCGACTCTACGCAGTCTTGCCTGCTCTACCCTTAGAGTGTAATTTAAACTCGGAGTTCAGCAGCGCCGGAGCCCCGCAGCGCCGGAGCCGTGACAGAAACCATGCCTGCTGCATGTTGCATGCTTGCTTGCTTACAAAATTTTATGTCTTTTGTGTATTATTGATTGTAATATTTATAACAAACGGATTAGGACATATTGTACTTAGGGATTTCAATTTTATGGCATGTGATATTATGTCATATTAAGTTCGGGTAAGTTATCATTCGGACAAATGATGATTAGGACAAAAAAAGTTATGGCACTTTAAATTATGGTTAAAAAAGTTAGGTGATACAATAGAGAACCTTATCAGGCCTACAAAGTGGTAAAATAAAATCTTGAAATACATTTTTTTCAGGATTTTTTTTTTTTATTTTTTTTTATTTAATATGGGTTTGCTCTTGACTCTAGTCTAGGTCATAGATGACAGAGACAAAGTCGACGATGGAGCGAGCTTACCCAGAAGAAGCCTGTTCACTCTAATTTTGAAGAGATTAGGGTTGTATGCGTTCGGAAACACAGACGCAGGCAGAGAGTTCCACTCCTTTGCTGTGCGCATTATAAAAGACGTTTGGAAACGTTTAGTGCGAATTGGTGGAATAGCAACAAGGTAGGGATGGTAACTTGCAGTGCGTCTAGATGTCCGATGGTAGAAGGGGGCCGGTGGGATGAGATCGTGGAGTTCCTGGACACTCTCCCCGAAGTACAATCTGTAGAAGACCGACAAGCAGGCAACCTTGCGGCGATGAGCCAAGCTGTGCAGCTTGGCATCCACCAGCCTTACGTCGCCAATGAGCCTTTTAGCTCTGTGTTCCACCGAGTCAAGCGCGGCAAGTTGGTATTTAGCTGAGCCATCCCAAAGGTGGCTGCAATACTCCATGCAGGATCGGACTTGTGCTTTGTAGAGGGTTAAAAGCTGTCCAGGCGTGAAGTATCGCTTCACTCTATTTAGGATGCCCAGCTTTTTGGCCGCAGTTTGGGCTTTGTGCTCAATGGTGGCACCAAAGTTGAGACTGGTTGTCAACTCCATGCCTAGGAGCTCGAGCCGATCGGTTACAGGAACAGAAGAACAGAAGTAGGGTGGCCCTACATGTAAAGTGGCGATGATTTTTTATCGTCTACCCCATGGTGTGGGGTGTCGTTGGATAGGTCGTTAACAATATTGAGGGTTTGCTTAAACCATTTTTAGATCCAAGGATCTGTTTGCAAAATATTAAGCTTTAAAGTGCTCATTTTTGTTGGAGTCAAGTGTGGGGGACACTTGACTCTAACGAAAACTTCCTCTGCCAGCTAAACGGTTGTTTTTGGAGACGTGGAAAAATTCATAGTAGTAGCATTATGACGAATTTAAAAGGAAAACTATCACCGCTACCTAGGCTTAACGAGTTAATGAGTAATAGTCGACCAACTTATAAAATGGAACTGGGTAAGTAAAAAAATCCTAATAAATCCATAGAAAATGACCTTAAATCTTCGATTCGTTTTTTATTTTTCACTTTTCAATGGTAACCTCCACTAAAAAGCACTGGCTGTTGAGGTACAGCTCTAACCTATTCATACTTGTATTACTTTTTGACAATCATCATCGCTGTTATAATGTCACTCTGTGTAGAGGCTCTCGCCTTGATCTGTTGTCCAAATTGTCACTGACCTGCTTGTATATGTCGCACGCTGACCGCGGCGTACTGCTGTGCCGTCAGACCCCCGCACTGGCTCAGAGCGACCAGCGCCAGTAGCACCCTCATCGTTCTTTACAGGCGGCGTCTTATCGCTCACGCGTCAAATAAAACTAATTTTAACGGAAATTTTATGGGATCCATAAACTTTACAATAAAATACACTTGTGTAACTCGATATATCCAAAGTAACTGGGTGTTAGAATACGATCAAGCGGTTCCATGCTTGACGCGTTTCTAAAACTCGTTAATGAATCCCTTCATTGGATTTTTGTTATAAAAGCAGGGCCGTTGTAATTACGTCACTATGTAACTGACTTGTTTAAATAAGTTCCTACTTGTAAAAAATGAACAAAATGAAATAATCGTCTTAAATACTAGAAACAATACTATAGGTACTATTAAGAAGTAGGTTAAGTCCTACGAGTAAGTGGAGGTTCAATAGGTTCCAGTGAACCGATAACTCGTACATTTGTAAAGCCTCTATAATTTATTTTGCGCAGATCCAGAGAGAACAGCTAATCATGCGTAGGTTGTGTTGAACACTCTCGAAGATGAAATCGCGAGGAGAGGGAGTGTGTAATGTTGCGCTGTGTTGTGTATGTTGAAAGAGAGGTGGATATGAGTAGGTGGGTGCACGATAGATACAATGACGAGTGGGATGTGGAGCTCTTTATGTCATGTGCTTTGTGTCCATACACAAGTATGGTGTCGTCTTCATTATCGTGTGGTGTGTATTGTAGGATGTGAACTAATTCATGTGGGCTATTGTCGTCGGTGGTGGTCGTGCATGTACTGGCGGCGCGAGCGCGGCAGGCGGAAGGCGGGCAGCGGCGCGTGGTCCAGGCTGATGATAGCCACCCCCTCCGGCCCGCGCTCCTCTAGGATGTGCCGATCTCCCCGTCGACGCCCTTCGCGCGTCTTGAGCTGAAACACATTAACACGCAGCCAGTAGCGTATTTATCCTTAGACCAACGGAACTGTGGCCCGAGCCGTCTGACTGAAAGATGCGTCACGAGCCGCCCCTAGAGCTACCGGACTCGCTCAATTTATTTTCTGTAAAAAGAAATTAACGTACTTATACGAGGAGGGTGCAAAAATTATCGAGTTCACTTCCCTCGCTCTTGCGTCATTGACAATCTTGTCTTTAAATACGTCAATGCTCATAAGGCAGCAGCTCAACTGAGCGCCTCGAAGCAGTGGCGGTGCTTGGCTTAAAGTCGGTGTCGACGACATCAGCTTTGCGAGGCCTTTTATTGCCCAGACAGAGATAAACTTAAGAAAATGAGCTGAATTATACACTGCGAGTATTGCTCTTCACAGATGTTATTCAATGTTATGCAGTGGCGTAGCTAGTCTCAAAGGGGCCCTGTATCAAACATTGTTGGGGGCCCCGTTTTTAGGGGTATTGTATTTAAACAAAATAGGTCCTACTTGGCTCAGAACTGTCTTGGCAGGCCACGAAGGAGATGACGCGACTAAATGTATAGATTTGCGTCCACACGTCGGGGCCCTTATAACCCGGGGGCCCCGTATATTTTATACGGCTGATACGGCGGTAGCTACGCCCCTGATGTTATGGAATAGGAAACACGAGTCGCTTCAATTGATCTATAGGTAACTGAGAACGCAGATATAAAAACTATCTTGGCTAATCGTGCTTCTCAAGTAGGTCAGTAAATTTACCTTCGAGAAGTTCGTACGGGAACTGTGATTCTGATAATATATACCTACTTTTTCCAATTAGTTATTTATCGTTCATGGATTTTTATTAAAAAGGGTTCATAAGAACTTGGACAACTTTCTCGCGAGGCCCCCTTGGATTAATTGAATGGATTAGTTCTATCTCAAAGTTAATTTACTGATCTATTTGAGAAGCACGACGAGGCGAACGGTCACCGACGTCGCCGACACCTAACGTCGCCACTGTCTCGAAACTACCCTTTAGATAGAGGAGCAAATAGATTTAATTCTGTGTCATTCTAAATGAAATTGAAAAATAAATTAATAGACTCCATTTTTATGACAATACTCCTGACTTTCCTACTGGGACAGTCGGATGACAGGCTGCCATTTTAAACAAGTACGTTATAGTGTGCTTACCGTCAAAAGCTTATATGTAACGTTGTTTGGTGACACGGTGACGACGAAGCTGCGGTGCGCGCGCTCCGTGCTATGAAGGTTCAGGGGCTTGGTGGTCACAGATGTGGCTCGGGGGCTGGTCGGACTGACCCAGGAGCTACTAAATCTGGTGGTGGGTTGCGGAGAAGGGGGAGGAGAAACCACTTCCTCGTCAGGCACATCAGGTGACATCTCGTTGTTATGTCGGCGCAGCTGTGTGTCATCCATGTAGTAAAGCAGGTCCTTCTTGGAGACGTTGTGGTCTAGCGGCGCGTTGCGGTCCTGGTCCAGGGGTGTTTGGTAATTTCGGCCCGAGGGTGCCTGAGGGTAGTTTCTGCTTGGCGGAGCATGACGACTCCGGCCTGGGGATGCATGATGTCTCCAGCCCGAGGGTTCATGGCGAGTACAGCCTGGACGTGCTTGGTAATAACGACCAGGAGCCGCATGGTGTGAGCGGGGAGGTCCATGGTGATTGCGGCCTGGCGGTGCATTGCGGTCTTGATAATTCAGTGACTCTTGCACGCGGTGTGGTGATGTCCTGGTGGCCGAGGGTCGTGTGTGGTATTGCAGTCCGGCTCGAGTGGTGTGACCGAACGCGTTGTACATCTCACGCGACGGTTCCTTGCTCTTGCTCTCTGAGTAGTCAGGTCCGTCGTCTTGGGAGTCGGAGATGTTTTGCTGGTCGAGGGCCTCCTGCTCTTCAGGGTTGAACTCTGCGTTCTCGGCCTTTTAGAAAACGTAAAAGAAAATTAATCTGACTGCTTTTGCCCAACCATGTTGCAGTTGGCTTACGGTTTAACTGGATGCAGCTGAAAATAGTTGTCGTAATAGAAGGCAGCCTCTACTCAACTTTGAATGATCAAATTGACGGTTACAGCTTGTTATTTATTGACATTAATGGAGGGTTTTTTCCGTTGTCATGGCGACTGAGCCGAGCGAAGGCTAACTGACTTGGAATATGGGCCTCAGACATCAACAAATTACAGTACGAATCAACATACAGCTCTTAACGTGCTTTCCGAGGCACGACGGAGCCTTGGTATGTTATTGCAAGCATTGCTGAACCTTAATGCTCTTATCACTTAGCCGGGCTCCTCCAAAAACAATGATATGAAGAAAAATAAACAGTAAGTACCTCTTCGACTTGTTCTGGCTGCGCTACCGCGTCGTTTTGTCCGTATTGCTGTCTGAAGTCTCCGTGCAGATCGCTGAAAGGCCTGGCTGGCTGTGCCTGGTAGGGGTCGATCGCATCGTGTTGTTTCTTGTGGTAAGAAGGGTTGTACGCCAGCTCTCGGGTCATTTGTGGTTCTATGTGGCGCCTGGCCAGATTGGCGTCGCGGTTCTCGGCGTACTGCGGCTGCGGGACATCGCGTACGGTAAGTTCATCGGCGTCCGCATACGAGGGCTTGGCGCGGTCTGTTTGTTCTTCAAACTGCGCTTGGTCCTCGTCGCCAAACTGTCCCTGCTGCTCTAGGTGTTCTTGCTCGCTCCAGGCACGTCCAGGATCCTTCGGTCTTATGTATTCATTTGGCTGCTCTTGTTCATACTGCTCGCGTTGACCTTTGTGCCCATATTGGCCGGGCCGCTCATAGTGACCCTGGTTCGGCTCGTACTGACCGGCCTGTTCTTGCTGGCCATCCTGCTCGTATTGTGTATGCTCTGAAACGCTGTCTGTCTGTGTGAGCTCCGCAGTTTCTGGCAAGTGGTCGGTTCCATCTTTTTGATAGTAGATCTTCTGTAAATAAGAAGAACAACTTTTTAAGTACCTAACACTAGCTGGTATCATCTTGTTGCGGAATTTGTTCGAAAGAGTAATGGGCACTCGGACACTCCCTTCGGCTGCGCCCAGAGCGGACGGAGTCATTTGATGATTTCCCATGAGCCAAACATGTTTGTCGCATGTCAGATGAGCTGAGAGCTAAAATAATCACTTATTGTATAGAATAAGTAGCACGCAGAGGTGGATTGGGGCTATATTGATTTATTAGACGGATAGCTTATTAATCTAAACTAACTATATGAAGAAGAAAATCCACCACTTCTAGGGTTCTAGACAAGGTGACATTCGTCAGTGGAAGCTTGGTGAAGGCGACTGTCAACAATGATTTACAAACGCTATCGAAATGTCACGTGATCAATCCCTTATGTCTTGGCATCTCGGCAATCGACATCGCTACTAGGTGGCACTTTGTTTGGAGCCTCAGGTGACATTTCAGTAGCGCATGTCCTTCTCATTCATTTTTGACGTTTCCACAGTCGCAAACAAAAAAGCTTATAGTAAGCCACTTTATCCAGAGCCTCTGCCGGTTGCCGACGTACCGCAGTGTTGTCGCTCTTCTCGGAGACGTTCGGGTGTTTCTGCTCGTCGTCGGAGTGCGCATAGTCATAGTTGTCGCGCATGAGCTGGTGGCGCAGCGCGGCCGCCTGCTCGTCCGACATGCGGCGCGACGCCACCGGTTGCGGCGGCAGCGGGGACGATGCTGCGGGAAGTGGGATAGATACTAATAATAATAATGTTTATTCACTACTACCTAACCTGAATCAGAAGTGGAGGTTAGATAGGCAGTCGGTTTATGTAATGTGCTGGTTCAGCTGCACCCACACTGGATGCCGATAATGGATGCGTGCATGTTACATGGAGCGACAATCTGTCTGACCTCCACAATCCAGTATAGGTAACACGGTACCTCTTGGGCTTTTAAAAATGCGTAAAGACGGTCAAAGATCTAAAAAAATGGCACCCGAGACCAACGGCTTAATGTGAGTCTCACTATACAATGAACCATGAAGACCGCTCATTGTACACCAGTCAGTCAATACTAGTCACACACTTACAGTTGCCACTGTTCCCCTGACATATACCACTGATTGCGAACACAAGGAACACTGCACACAGCTTCGTACAGAACATAATAAGACCGGGAGGCTATCAGTCAACTTGTACATAAGTACACACTTATATGAAACACATTTGTTCAAAATACAGTAGGTAGTCACCCGGCCGGAGCAATTAGTCGATCGTGGAAATTCGCTAGCGACGCCATATAATCTTAACAATTCTGGTTAGGAAATGATTTACTACATGGAAATAAGTAATGTGTTAAATTTAATAGCTTCCGTTAGTGGTAAATCATATTTTTTATAACATTGCAATGCCAACATGTTATACATGACCAATACGAAACTTAGTTTAGAATCCGCTGGTTAGGGTGATGCAACGCTCGATGTGATGTGATTTATTATTTATTTATTTATTATATACTTTATTGTACACCTCATAATAAGAACAGGACAATCATACATAAAATAAGCGCACAATGGGCGGGCACAATAGAACAAATCACGAAAGAGTGTTTCGTCGGTCTCACAGACCAACGGAGCAGGCAGGACAACGAGGTTTGAGCCCGTTTCAATAAACAGTCTCCAGTTTGAGTGGTTCATTTGAATAAATAGTCTCTAGTTTGAGTGGCCCGCTTCAATAAACAGTTTCTAGTTTGAGTGGCCCGCTTCAATAAACAGTATCTAGTTTGAGTGGCCCGCTTCAATAAACTGTCTCTAGATTGAGTGGCCCGCTTCAATAAACTGTCTCTAGATTGAGTGGTCCGCTTAAATAAACACCCTCTAGTTTGAGTGGCCCGTTCAATAAACAGTCTCTAGTTTTCCTGTGCTTCGTCCCAAGGGGTGCGTGCATTTTTCAGGATAAAAAGTAGCCACTCAGCGTTAATATAGCTTTCTATCAGGGATATGTAGGAGCATCTACAAACTCTTTCACCTCTTATTATGTTAGTTTAACAAATTGAAAACGTTGTACAGTAAACTTTGTCTATTTATACGTGACAATCTTTTTTTGAAAAAGGTACAGTAATAATGATATTATAAGTGATAGCAAACAGCAGGAGACAATCAACGGATAGCCATTTGTGGGTTGCGGCGCACCACAGAGTAGCGGAATATGGTGCTATGTACATAGAGTCACTGCGACTCCCGTACCGTGGCAGTCGCTCGCTGTGTAGACTGTGGCAGGGTTGCCACAGACTAACAGAGCGAAGAACTGTGTACACTGAAGTAGCGCAGTACGCCGAGAAAGCCACCCGCTCGTTGTGTAGACTGTGGTCGCCTCGGGCCCCGACGAGACCATTTCCTACAAATTAAGTAAATGGTTTCTCAGAAATGCGACGGATATCATGAGACGTACAAACTAACGCGGTGGGAGATACCAGCGACGGTATATTAATTGAATGTTACATCACGCTCTCATTTATTGAATGGATAATCAGAAGGGTCTAGTACACTGACATTCTTTGAAGTCTTTTTGAAGGAAACCCCCTCCACTCCACTCGACTCAGGTGCAATGATTATGTAAAAAAGCCTCGATTCATGTCAAACAATCTGTCAATTTTATTAGGAGAGTTTAGGCCGACTGTAGGCATTTTAGCCTAACAAATATTTAGATTTTACATCTTGGTTTTACTTATAGCATGCAGTACACATTTAGTAATTAGCAATTACATAAAAATACTAATATTAAATTGATAGTTTAAATTACAATACAAATAATAAATTAAAAATAAATTCTATTCATTTAAAATAATAATTTATATTTAAAATAGCGATCATTAAAAATGATGTAATTTCAATAAAAAATAGCAAAAAGAATTATTTATTTAGTTTAAATATTCTATTTTATTTTATTTATTTGGCTCACCAACAATTGAATACACGTGTACAAAGATGAGATACATCAAATAAAAACTCTTAAATAATGTCAATATGTAGTTGTCTTAATAATTATAGTACCTAAATAAGTTTTACCATAATTATATAAATAAAACCCTCAACAATTATATAGATATGTACCTAATTAAAGAAGTTTTACCTAAGGAATAAAAATGGCGGCTTAAAGCTTTTGTATAGAAAATGTGTGAAACAGATTTATTCTTCAGTTAAAAATTATTTTATTATTGAAAAATCAGTCGTAAATTAAATACATGATACATTTTGTCAAATACTGAAATAGGGTTAGAAACATCAAAAGACGAGATCACGATGTATTATTCATATTTATCTTTCCAGATAACATTACTTACACTTTACAATCCTACTCTCCTCTCATAGCCCACTTCATAATAATATTTGTGGCGGCGCTCGTAGCCGCGTAGCGCTCGTAGCGCACGGCTTACGTAGCACCGCTACGCCGTAGCGCTGATTTGATTTGATTAAAAACACAACATACCGCCGCGCCGGCCGCCGCGTCTCTTTAATGAATTCTTAACTATAATGCTATATTATTTCGTTATGTTTTTGTTCTCATCGTGTTTCGTGTTGTAACAATACTAAATGAATACCGTAGTCAAACAAATTCATGTTTTGAAATAACTAGCAATGCACATGGTTAAAACTGTATAAATATCGATCAAATAGTTTGAACGCATTATTTTTACACCGCGAAAAGCGAATGGGCGACTTGATTAACGAATTTAAACAATTGTATGAATTGTCTCGAAACGAAATCGATAGCTATCACTTGGTTTTGTCACGGCCAGCTAACAGATTGAATCGAAAAATCGGTCGAAAAAGAACTGAACCCAGATTGATCGACTCCATGATGATGAACTTGGTGGAATGTTCCGCATCTTGCATTGAACAGTGGAAGAACCCCCCAGCATACAGGTGTCGAATCTGGAGGGCAGCTGGCCTATGGTTGTTACGTCAGGTTTCTGTAGTATGTTTAAGGGAGCGAATAACTCTGCACACATGAATAAGGATTGTAGAGTAGATGTCACGATATACCAGTTATAGTTATAGTTAGTTCGCTACGGAACGTTCAAAATATCGGTTTCCGTTTCACCTATGCATAGACCTTCGACGTGTGCAAATCCAACGTTTGCTAATGCGTCGTACTGTGCTTGGAATGTTTTCATGTTGACATTGTCAACTTCGAAAGCTTCTTACTGCGTTATACTCACAAGTAAGAAATTAATAATCATGAGCAGAAAATCTTTGAAGCTAACACCACTTACATGATCCCTGCAGAGTGATACTTCTGTAAGAGTGGCTGCGTGGTCCGCGCGGCTCGTGTGTGAGAGTGCTCGGGGGGCTACTAATGAGCGCGGGTTCGGTTCGGCCGCGGCTAATATTATATTATTGTACATTAAAATAAAATTTGCTACAACTTTATGTTGGTTCTCTGGAGAGCGTGTTACTAATTACTGCGAAGGACACTGTTTACTTATACAGTAGGTACACAGTGAGTATACCGACCACGTACCGACCAAGTTTGTAGACAGCTCATGTATTATGTAGTTTTGTTTCTGATAAATTAACGTCAAATGGGTTATTATGTAGCTTGCTGAACTTGAAGCCGTAACCACATCCACATGGCAGGGAGGCTGATGAAGTCACCGCGGCCATGGAACGCAAAGGGCTTTAGGTTTTAGTCAGTAAGAGTTTGACACGCCCTTCCGGAAGAAGTCATTTGATGATTTTCCATCCTTAAAAAAAAAGGGAAGCTGATGATTTCTGAGTAGCAGGTCAAAGTCGTGATTTGTGTTTGGTTAGAGGCAATACGAGTAGTCATCATTAATGATTATAGGTTTAACCAAAATTGTGCCCCAAATCCAGTCATTTACAGGCAAGGGAATCATGAGGTTGAGGGACCTGACAAAATGTTGAGATACACCGCTTTGAAAAACAGAAATATTATGGAGTTCTCAGTACAGCGCGCGACGAGCAACAAACATAATAGTATGAGTAGTTATGTGGGTCATATTTGACCACTCTCTCATTTCATCTTAAGCGGTGATGTGGTCCACGATAAAGCACGCTTGCATTAATAGGCATATTGTTACGGAGCATTCAAAGGATAATCTAGACGTGGACCGGGAGCGGAGAGCGTTGGCGGTGAGATGTAATATGTTGATCCGAAGCTTCTCGCCCATACTGTCAAGTATTTTACACGTGTAGCCTTTGGACTAGCTTCATTCAAAAAGCCATTAGCGCTCTTCGCGTCCAGTACAATAATGCATTCAGGATGGTGTTGGGGCTGCCACGCCTCTGTAGTGCTTCGGGAATGTTCGCTGATGCGACTGACAGCTTCGCTGCAATCAGGCGCAAGCGAGCAGCGTCCTTATTGCCGAGGGCGCGTGGTCCTTATTGCACCAACAGCCACCTGAGTGTCATTGCCAAGAAACTGGATTGTCCTTTAATCTGGTACTTGACTCAGTTACATGGTCCTGTAAATACTGTGAATGTCTACTAACAAAGTTGTTAAGTTATTATGTTACTAATAACTTTGTATTCTAACATAAGTAGCAATTGTACTAACAAATGTGTATGAATATGGAATTATTTCTGAAATCAATGTATTATTATATTATTAATATTATAAAAGTAAACTATTCAATCTAAATTTAAAGGATTGGATTGGATTGTCCCTTATTACTTAGAGCTCAACCAAAATTGGGCCCTAAACTCAATAGTTTACTATAATTAGGACAAGGGAATTATTAGATTGAGGGCTCTGACGAATTTTTAGTGGGAAACAGCGCTTTGGGTAACAAAACCGTTATATTACAGAGATCTTTGTACGAATATACAGAGTTTTTTCGAGGAAATGCAGCATTCTGGGACAAGCATGATTATATGAGACTCAAATGAGCTAATCAGCTCATAACAGCCTCTAATGCTTACACAGAAGTTCGTACCACACGCACTCGCTAGCAGAGTGGCTGGGAGTAGTTTCAGTTGTGTGCTACAGTTTTGTGTACCACTATATCTATTCATAACCTACGTTTTGCAGACGACCTCATTTTATTTTCAGAGTGTCCAAAAAAACTATTGAACATATCAATTATCAGATCAAAGAAGATGATTAACGCTTCACAGACACCTAACATCGTAGTCAATACCGAAACATAGAATATTTAGAAGAGTACATATATCTAGGACAGCTTATAGCCGCGCAAGGATACTATGCACAAGGAAGTTGAGAAGAGGATGCGACACATATGGTAGCCAAAAGTGGGCATTGACAGAAAAAACGAATGAACAAACTAAACGTAGGTACGTTTAGTTTGTTCATTCGTTTTTTGTGAAACGGGATAGAGAGAAGTGTAATCGGGGTCAAGAGAAAAGTTAAAATAAGATTAGAAGAAATAAAAAATACAAGAAAAAAAAACGCAAAAAAGACATGCAAAGCTTTAATATGGAGATGGACGGACATACCTATGCTTAGAGAGACGAATTAGAAACGGACTAAAATAATAATAGATTGGGAAGACGAACTCACAGTAGTGGCCCAGAGTGGATGAGAACAGCGAAACAGAGAAATGGAAGAATTTAGAGGAGGCCTTTGTCGAAGGACAAGCTGTGATGGAAACCGATCGTCTAGGATATGTTAAAAATGTGTTGAAATGGGAAATTAATATGATTGTAACAACTCATTGTTTGTAAACATTGTAAAACAGCAATAAAGGCTTTTTTATGTCTATTCATAAAACCAAACTAAATAAGTAGGTACATCTACGTATTTGAGGCAATCAAACAGTCAGCAGTCCATCTAAAGAATCGATGTAAAAGATTGCTCTTAGCGACAAGACCGCCCACAGTTGCAATTTTTTTCAGCCCTTATTGTTACTTGCTATGGTGTTCAAAAGTTTATCTTTATATCATTGAATCGATAGGACCGTTGGTATTGTGGTCACAAGTCCGACTGCTAAGCTGAGAATGAAGTTCTGAATTAGATTCCAAGGTAGTGAAAAGAGTTCATCATCTGTCTAGCCTTTTCCCAACTATTTTGAGGTCGTCTTTCAGTCAAACCGGATTCGGCTGAATATCAGTATTTCACAAAGAGTTCTGGGTGGACTATTCCGTCAGGAATTGCTGAGAAGGCTCACATATAGGTATTGAAGCCCCGTGCAATATCATGGGATATAAACGATTATAACTGTGGAAATGTTTGTAATTATAATTTTACTTTTAACACATTTTAATAACTCCATAGTAGAATACAGTTATAAATGGGTAGATGGATGAACAACAAAAATAGTTACACAACTCTTTTACACAAACTTAATCCGAGCAACCTGTGGGTCACTCACTACTCACTAGTAGCCAATAGCTGAGCGGCGCTGCTCGCTCCTCCGAGTGTGACGTCACTCAGCTGCCATGCAGTGTCCGTACTAGCGGGAGAGCCGTCTGCGTGCAAGTGTGGCTCGATGTGAGTACAACAACGAAACCGTAAGTACATGGAGCAATATGACTTTGAAATTGCTCTTATTTCGTGGCAGTTAAGGTATATTTCGTAGATCATGTGTCTTCGGTTGATAATAAATGCTGTTTTTTACGACTTGAAAACATTCCTCCATCTGTCACAGCACATGAATAGGCGTTTGAAAGTACTAACTTAAGGAAAATTTTGGAATCATTAACAACTGCTGATGGTAGGGAAAGATTTTTATTCATTTACCTGTAATTGTAAGTAATTGAAAACAAAAAAAAAACCCAACCAATGTTGAAATCTGGAGAAAATAGGTTTAAACTTTATTTTAGACATGAAAGAAAATTTAAATCTCTGCACATGGAAAAAGGCACAGAAACACGAGTTTTTCTGAAGTGCACTGAACAAACAGCACAGGATTAAATTTCGCTTTTATTTCAACCACTACTTATTCAAAAAGATTTTACATTTCTTTTCATTTGCGCACATGGTTGCTGGCTTGCTGCGTTGAGAATATTATTGAGCATAATGCTGAGCATGTGTCGAGTGTGCTGCCAACACTTCACTCGAACTTAAACTCAACTTATTCTTACAAAGTGTAACGAGTAGACTTGCAGTGTTGCCACACGTGCCTAACTGCAAGTGGTTGGCGGAAGCCAGTGCTGCTACAACTGATGTTTTATTGGAAATTACTATTTAACGGATAAGAAAAGATACTAACTTTGATTTAGGGAATTTGAATTACAAAAACGTTCAAATTCAAGTCCTAAAACCTCAGCGAAAATATAATCAAAGTACAGAGAAATCCAAATGAAGCAAAATTCATCTTTATCATCATAATATCAGCCAAAAGAACTCCGCAGCTGCCATAGGCTTCCCCAAAGGGAGGGCGGCTTGGCGATTGCAGTGTAGCTGTTGAAATGCACGGAGAATGCTGCTGCCCATTTTCTGATGAGTACCTAAGTCGCCTCTTACGACACCCACGGAAAGTGATGGGATGGTGATATTATTTTACGTCCGACACCATGCAGAAAAATTTTAGCAAATTTAGAGGTGTCTTAACAGTTAGATATAAAAATTGCTGCTCAGCTCTTATTGTACGTCTGGATATTAAACCAAAGTATCCTAAGACTATTAACAGACTTGTAATCAAACAGACATCATCATCATCATCTCGCTACAGTCACTTGCTGACCGATGGCATCAACTGCCACGTCCACATTAGTGGGACACATCGCGCCGCGCTCGGAGTGCAGCACCGCTCTTCACTATTTCTTTGAACAACACTTGCGCGACCCTTCAGGCAAGCACTACGCTGAGCGTGTTTACATTGCCAATCATTCGTAGGATGACGTGACGTGAAAGGTACTTACTTATATCTATAACTTAAGTCCTGTGAGTCTCCGACGGATTTTAGGCGGATATAGTGGTGGCCAGTTTAGTGGTTCGCTTAATCCTATGTAAGAGGCAGAATAGACTTGTCTATTGCAAACCACTGGCTGCAAATGCTACCTCCGGGTTGCCTGGGAAATTCTTTTTGAAAATTCTAATAATACTTCGCCGCTACTGGGCATTGAATTTAGGAAAGATCCCTTACTCAGTGTTTATGCTCTAGTTGCTCTAGTGGCAACATACATACACATATGCAACACTACGTAGGCAATCTAGGCCCTACTAGGACCCTAGGCAATGTGTCTGCGATATCGACTATCGCGCCATTTGCTGAATAAAAAATTTGAAGTTGGGTTTTTCTTAACTCGGAGACCTGTAGTTTGAAGTGATCTTCTTTCCTTTGGGATCGATTGACTCCTCAAATTTTGTCCGATCAGTATGTGATCACTTGGACCGCTCTCTCATTAGCCATATTGAGGTCCAGGAAGGTGCAGGTGGTAAGGCTGGAGGACAGGAAAATAGGTGGAGCATATTAATCTGCGAAGGGGCTCCACACTGACACTGATTTGGGATGGGTGTATGATATTCATTTGGCCAGATTGCTCCCACAGCGGTCAACTTGGATCTTGGTTCTGGTTCGAAGAGATGTGTTCCCGTGTATCGTCCGCCAGTGGGCCCTGTTCCGATCTTGTTCACGCTCGGTGGGCTGTTTTAACGACTGCCCGCGCAAACCGCTTTGCGTCGACTCCACTAACTTTCCATAAAAGAAACATTTGGTTGTAATTACTCTCACACATTGCACCTCCAGCTCAATATTTTCATACCTCCTCATATTAATTCTACTTAGTTTTCAGGAAAATTTCATGTTAGAATATTAAATTCTGCCAACTAGTTTTAGTAATATACTGTAGTTTTGCTAACAAAATTAATGATAAGGAGACGACATGGAATTATACAGCTTTTGTGTAACTAATGAACAATAATAAGTACATGGTAAATAAGTGCAATGTTAGCGACCGTTGAACTTTGGTCGGGGTATGAGCCCATTTAAAAACGTATTCGTTTACAAAGCTAACCTTACCTATTCACTGTTTACTTAAAGAGCCGCTGGGATACAGGTAGGAAGCTAAGATGACGCCCCTAAAGGCGCTCGCGTCGTCGTTTGACGTGACGTTCGTGACGTCATATCGCATTAGTGACTTGGTGCGGTATCTAGCAATCTACTAGTAATCGGGTTTTAATGGTGATCGCTCACAACTTGCGATACGACGACGCGACGCCGCAAAAGTAAAAGAGAAAACGGAGGTTTTAGTTCCTAGGTTTATTTAAGGGTGGGAAATCATCAATGACTTCTTCCGCTCTGGGCGGAGTGGAAGGGAGTGTCAGACTTTTACTAACTAAAACCCATCCGTGTTCCTTCTAAAGTTCTTTGCGTTCCAGGGCCGCGGTGACCCTTTCGAACCAATTCCGCAACCCTGGCAGTTGCGTAGAGACCCTGCGCATAATTTCTTTTTTTTTGTTCCACACTATGATTTCTCCTGTATCGTGGGCACCTTTACAAACATATAAACTCACATTCACAAACAGCCACACCCGGAACAGCTATCTGTAAGCCAGACAGATATTTGTTCCCTGCGGGAATCAAACCCACGACACGCAGAGCAGCAGCTAATCGCTCAACAACTGCGCCAACCGGTTCGTATAAGAGCAAGAGTGTGTAAGCTAATCCTGTAGCTTCCGATACCTGGTTAGTTGTTTGCATTTATTGAAAAGGAAATTTGTTTATTCGGCTACATGTTTGTGATCGTAGGTAAGTATTCGGCAACCAAGCCGAGTCACGTTAGATGTTGCTTGCAAATAATGTGTCGCAAATGTTTTCCAATCCAATGAATACGCGGAATTATAGGTATTTGAAATGAGAACAAATCATGTCGGGATAAAATACGTGCTTAAGTCAAGAAAGATGCAGCGGGGCTGACTGAACCGGCCAAAGGTACTAATCAGCATTCGGAAGAAAACGCTCAAAAACCAGAAACACCACAAATAGAATTGACTTTCTGTAAATAAACACAATCTCTTACAGTTTGTACCACAAAGCACGGCTGATTCTTAGAACAACATTAGCAATTACTATACATTTTTTACTGTCGACACCAATCAATACACGAATTACCTATAAATCTGTTGCCGATTTGATTTCAATTTAATACCATGGAATTCGTATCGAGTTCGCTGAAACACAGAAGCATGTCATCATTAGTATTTCGCTTCAATTTTGTTTTGATTCATGTTATATTATTGCTTTCAGCGGAGTTATTTAATTAAAGGAATAGAATATTTATATTATGTTTGCAGGTATTTTTAATTTTGCTATTAGAAATACGACTACTTTTTAGGCGTTTGTAGTGTTGTAAGTATACAAGGCCTGTAGGGGTTATTGTTATCAATATCGCTTATAAAATCAGCATTTACGGACAATCTGATCGGGCGATTTAAGTCAAGAGAATAGTTACTTCCAGGCAAGCATGCTCCGTCGTCGACCAGCGATGATGTATCGCTTACTCTATCAGATGAGACAGTCGTCAAACAAGGGCTCTTACTTTATGAGAAAAAAGTCGATTGCCATTAGATAGCTGACAGGTACAACTCATTTCCCTGACGACACAGACGTGTTGCGGCTACGACACATCAATGTTATCCATCATCGGCGGTTTAGAACCACGGCAGAGGTGAGTCCGCCTATTTAAAGCCGGGATTACACTGCACACAGCACACCGAAACCATTCCTCTGTACAACTTTGCAATGTTAAGCAGCTGTCTCCAATATATGGGAATCCTGTGTTCTGTTCAAAAATACTCGCGTTCAACAGAATAGTAAACTACGATCGACAAGGCATCAATATCGCGACACGGGAAACGTTTTAGCGTGACGCGCGATAGACGCGCGAGTCGCGATGTAAACGCGCGAGGCGGCGCGGCGCCGCGACGTTGACGAGCTCTTCGGGAGTTTGCGTGCATTAAGCATTGAATGCGAGGTGACAGTGAGGCGGAGTGCTGAGATATCATCGTATGGAGCGATACCTCGCGCGGACCCTGGAGGATCGGCAGACAGGACGAGAGCTACGACTTTGACACAGTTTTATGTTATACTATCTATAATCTATACCGTACATATACTACTAGCACTTCGCCCGCGACTTCGTACGCGCATATCGCGTTTTTCCCCGTTTCCGTATAACCTATAGCCTTCCTCATGAATGTGGGTACCATATTAAAAAAAAAACCGACTGGTAGTTCCAGACATTGGCGCGTTTAGTATAGGATATACGGGAACGGGATATGCGCGTACGAAGTCGCGGGCAAAGCTAGTTGTAATATAAAGAGGTAAAATTCTTTGGATGTTTTAGTACGGGGTACTTAATCCGATAGCAAAAAAAATGTTGCTGTTTCATATAGACCACGCTATCGTTCAGTGCCGTAGCCTATATTTTTCGTAGAAAAAATGCTCGGTTAAAAATTGCAAGGCAAAAACTAGTTACATTATGTATTTAATGTTTTCTATAGAAAGTGTAAAAACATTCAATTTTTCACTTTAACTTTTAAAATTATCTTTTTAAACCCGGGTAGGGTAAAACCAGGGGTATAGTTGCCTCTATTTAAATTATTCTGGTTTCGCGGACGACATGGTATTTTATTAATCAATCGACTGACCAGCTACCACTAGGTCGACCGTGTTGTGTCGGTGCGATGGCAGGAAGGCGAGGTGCGATCAATTTCTTCGCGGGATATAAGTCCTCTTTCCAGAGCATCCATCCTAAACGTAATTTACATGGATAAGGTAAGTATCCCCTATATGGGATGGAAGTCACAAAATTTAGAGATCCGCAAAAACCGCCAATACTCTGGAAATATTCAAGATATTGTTTTAGAACCAAGGTTCCCGTTTTACAAATAATGTATGTTCTTTTTTTTGTACTGAGAGATGAACCTAATTTTAAAAAAATGTGGCTTTTACCCTATGTGAATTGTTATTTTATTTAAATCGTTACCGATTTAAATAAAATAAAGACATTATATACATTACCAAAATTAAGGACTAGTAAGTTTGTATTAAAACACTCTTAATGTAAAAGGCTGTTTTGAAAACAATTAACGGGATGAGAAAAGTGTATCCATCCCTTAAGTAGCCGTACTCGTAGTATACAGTATAGAGTGCAGCCCTTTGTGCGGTACCGACAGCTACTCAACGGAATTAGACAGAGTGTCACCCGCCGCCAGCCTGGCAGCCAGGCAGCCGCAGACGACACTAGACGAAACTAAGGCTCTGCACACATGGAGATAGTCACTTCCCTTTTTACTGGCTTAGTAAAAAAAACCAGTCAAATACCCTAATTCTATTGAATTAGGTATTTGACTGGTTTTTTTAATTACATTTCTCAAAACCTAGAGAGCAGACAAGATGCAAGTAAAATGATTGTTTAAAAATTTAACAAAATTGGGGAGTTGACAGCGTTTTAAATCTGTAATAAACAAAGACAGCACTAATTGCGTGTGACGGCACTCACAAGTCCCACTTTATTGAATTGAAGCCATCCAGTACAAATGACATTTTGTGTAGAATAAGAATAAGAATAAGAATGAGAATGAGAATGAGAATGAGAATGAGAATGAGAATGAGAATGAGAATGAGAATGAGAATGAGAATGAGAATAAGAATATTTTATTTGCATTTAAAACATGGTACATTTAAGGTCTTATTTTTATAATCATGATCTAACATGTTTTGCCATTTACTGGCATACAAATATTTGAGAAATTGTTCACAAAAATAACGAATGTTATATAATTATAAAACTAATGTGATATGTACAATAATTAATTAAGTTATTATATAAATTCAGTTTCAATTATACTAGCAAGTCTCTCAGGTACATCTGTATGCTAACACTAAATATGGTACAGTAGGTACTGGTAATCAGTAACCATATTTGTCTGTTACTTTTTTGTCAGTAAATTCTTTAAAACTATAAAAACAATTACCAACCAGCCATTTATGTAGTTTGGATTTAAAATGTTTCAAAGGCAGTTCTCTTATTTCTTTTGGTATATTGTATAACAAGTGTACAACTTCTCTGTTTCTTACCATTTTTATATTTTTTTCCACAAATCGTATTTTTTTAATATCATCTATCAAACAAGTATTCATTCGTTTCGATTTTTCATATTAGTCTAATACCCTATTCCGAGTTTTTCTTAAAATAAAGTATTGTATTGTTCAGCCTTTTTGTAAAAAAAACTAACCATGGGGCTACATATTAAGTAAAAATACTGATAATTTACGATTTTGAGTGGCATAAACCCAATAATTCAATAAGACAATCGTTAGTAAGATTCTTCGAGGAAATATAGTTCTTTATTTTTAGTTGGTAAAACCAGTAGGCACTTTTAAAATGTATTAAATTATTAAGAAAAGATTGTAATTTGATGGAAGTTATTACGAATGGAATAAATAATATTTTTGGAACAATATGCTGAATCAAAGACAATGTACCAATATACGTACCGCATTATAATGGGCATTAGTTACGTGTAGATACCTATGTGAAAGCTAAATATTTTGTTTGCGCCACGTTTTGAGTTCACGCTCCTAATCATGGAACTGTAGCGAAATAAATCAAAATCCATATCAAAATGATAACACAATCCTCATTCAATTCATTACACTCTTAACAACTCGCCGACAACGACTTATGTTTTTTAATCTGTGAGAGTCGCCCGCTCCCCGCACTACCTCATACCCCGCTGTCCCCCGGCGCGACTAATTCAAGCGACGGCTATTTATTTCTAGTTAATTATTTGAGTGCACCCCCTCCTCCCACACCCCGCGATAACCAACCCCCAGGGGCGGGGGTATGAGAAAATCATTGTTATTTACGTATCTCATCAAAGAAATATTTTGAGCCAATTTGTTGGAATGTTTTTCCAATCTTGTCATTATAACTTTGTAAAGAAACGTTAGTACGGGGATGCTCGAGGTTTATTTTTTGCGAGACGCTGGTATTGTTATAATTATATAATTTACTTACCTTCAGTTTTTTCTTCATTTGATAATCAAATATCATCTTAGAGTCCAGTTTTGTATGTGAGAAATTCCAAGTCTCTGCTGGCCTAGTACTCTAGAACGCACACACGTCGTGACTGCGATTCTCATTTCATATATCATAGTGAACGTTAATATGGGCAATAGATACGATTTTTCATACAAATAAAATCTCCCATTGTACCCCCTTTAAGGTTGAAGTTCCAAAAATCCCTTCTTATTGCTCATCAACATCATAAAATAGAATAGAATAGTTATTTATAGGCTTTGAATATAGGTACATACAAATAAGTTGTTCAATTATATTATAGGATCCATGTACATTCTGCCTAAATATAGCATGCAAATGAATACACAGTAGAGATTAACAAAAACGACTACTATTAAGTACTACATTACAAACAATTATCATTTAAGAAAGCCTGCACAGAATAATAACATTTGTTTACTAGTAATTCTGTGAAACGTTTTTTAAATTTTTGCAACGGTAAGTTTTAATTTGGTACTTTATTAAAGATAACACATAAAAGGAAGCTTTGTGCTAAACTGCGATCTCCTGATCGCTGTTAACACGTACAGACTCGGAAATAGACTTTGCTCATTGAAACAATGTAAAGCCTGTATTTTAGTCACATTATATGACTGATAAAAGTTATGACAACACTCCGTGAGTCGTTGAAGTCGCCGTAGATGTACGAAATTTTCATAGAATCGGATACCAATTTCGATTCTGTTTTTATTACCAAGTAGCTTTTCCAGCGGGGTCGCCCGCGTTCTAATCTAGGACATGGTCTACCAGTGTGCCAAGTCCGTTCAGCCGTTGAGACGACGAGGTAACAAACAGACAGAGAGGCAGGCACAATAACAGACAGAGTCACTTTCGCATTTATAATATTAGTATGGAAGTATCCATGACAACATATTGTAATGTTTTGTAACCATTACCTGTTTAGTTTCCTGTGATATTCATGACTCCGCTAACATCAGCAAAAGACCCAGTAGCGCCAGTCTTCACAAATCGCTGAAAAAGTTATTTGTTGTTTTATTTGCTGACACTCCGGTTTAACAATTTCCTGGATTATATTAATTGAAATGGCCTGCTATATTTATTTGTATCTATCTAGTTCGAAAGTAACTCTGTCTTTCTGTTTTTTACGTTTTCACTTCAAATCGCTAAACCAATTTTAATGAATTATGGATCAGAAATAGATTGGGACGTGAAGAAGGACAAAGGACACTTTTTAGCCTGGGAGTACGTTCTCTCCGGAAAATTTCTTTCTTTTACGCGGACGAAGTTGCTGGCACAAGCCAGTTTAGGTATTATATGTGGGAAAGGAACTTAATAGGAGGATCCTACGACCAGACGGATGTTGTGTCTGCTGGACAACTTCCCGATAGTTGGGCTATTACCGGTACGTTTGTGTTAAGTTCAAATTGTGCGGAGAAAGGTAGTGCGATGTTAAATTTGTGTGACGTCATGCCTTTTAGTAGTTAGATGCCGCTTCAGCCACTCTTCTGACTTTTTCCCTCACAACGACGACGCACTGAGCACTGACCCACTTGTGTGTAGCTGTAACAGATTTCAATCATCATTCCATTTGCGTGTGACGCGCGGCGCCGGGCGGCTGCGGGGGAGAGGCGCGGGCGGCAGGGGGGAACTACGGAATCTAGTTACTGCGGCGAGGGCTTATGATAACTTGACCACGTGCGGTGTAATGTGCTGTGTTGTGTGATTACAGGGTTAGGCGTGATTACTGATTTTGGGTAATGTTACCTCTGCTGGTATTACTTTGCTGTACCTATTAGTAGTATTGTTGTATTTTGGGTGCATCGTCGTCATATAATAATCAATTGATTTATGCGTATGTCACCAGAAAATGGCAAATTCCGAAAGATTGTAAAATATCGCGTGCAATTGTAAACAATTTTTTTCATATAAACAATAAGACACGGATATATTAATAATAATAATATAATATAATATAATATCTTGGGACGACTCACATACGGTCATCCGATCCCAAACTAGACAGAGCCTGTGCTATGGCAACCAGACAACTGATAAACATACTTATATATTTCTAAATACATACATATTATAGACAAATTAAAATTATATTGAAAACTATTGAATTTGGATGGGATTTATACCTTTGTTTACTCTAGATACAACCGTTTTATAAATACTTAACTAGCTATATACACTAGAAATAAATTATGATTTATACTATACCAAACGATTTTTTAATAAAATAATATATCGAGAAATTGTAATTTAATAAAAGTCTATTACAATCTTACGCAGTCTGCAATTTTCCGGTGACATATATAAAATATAGTGAAACTTTTATTTTTGATAAAAGTAACTGAAATATTTAAAGTTTAAACTATAAATTGACGTTGAAAATTGTCTTTAAACGGTCTCTAGCTGAAATAAATGAATTGACTTTGACTTTGTTACATCGAATACAGAGGAGCTTAGTAACAGCCGCACGGATCATTGTTCGAGGTTAAGCGACGCTTGCCGCGATCAGTCCGAGGATGGATGACCATCATACCACAGTGTCACTCCTCGTGCCTCGGAAAGCAAGTTAAGCCGTTGGTCTCGTCTGTCATTTGAAGATCTTTGACAAACATCACAGATAACTATCTGTTATGTACCCCTTGGCAAGATTGGTGACAGATATTCTGGCCCCTCACTAGAGGCCAGAATATCTGTCACCAGTCTTGCCAAGGGGTATCTTGTTACCCAGTTACTGGGATGTGGAGTGATCCGGTTAGACTGAAAGCCAACCCCAATATAGTTGAGAAAAGAATAGGCAGAGACATCGCACACATATCTGAACTCGCGCTAAAACAAATGTGTGGAAGCGTCAGGGAGTATGGCAGGTTGGTACGTCAGGAAGTATGGCAGGTTGGTACGTCAGGGAGTATGGCAGGTTGGTACGTCAGGGAGTATGGCAGGTTGGTACGTCAGGGAGTATGGCAGGTTGGTACGTCAGGGAGTATGGCAGGTTGGTACGTCAGGGAGTATGGCAGGTTGGTACGTCAGGGAGTATGGCAGGTTGGTACGTCAGGGAGTATGGCAGGTTGGTACGTCAGGGAGTATGGCAGGTTGGTACGTCAGGGAGTATGGCAGGTTGGTACGTCAGGGAGTATGGCAGGTTGGTACGTCAGGGAGTATGGCAGGTTGGTACGTCAGGGAGTATGGCAGGTTGGTACGTCAGGGAGTATGGCAGGTTGGTACGTCAGGGAGTATGGCAGGTTGGTACGTCAGGGAGTATGGCAGGTTGGTACGTCAGGGAGTATGGCAGGTTGGTACGTCAGGGAGTATGGCAGGTTGGTACGTCAGGGAGTATGGCAGGTTGGTACGTCAGGGAGTATGGCAGGTTGGTACGTCAGGGAGTATGGCAGGTTGGTACGTCAGGGAGTATGGCAGGTTGGTACGTCAGGGAGTATGGCAGGTTGGTACGTCAGGGAGTATGGCAGGTTGGTACGTCAGGGAGTATGGCAGGTTGGTACGTCAGGGAGTATGGCAGGTTGGTACGTCAGGGAGTATGGCAGGTTGGTACGTCAGGGAGTATGGCAGGTTGGTACGTCAGGGAGTATGGCAGGTTGGTACGTCAGGGAGTATGGCAGGTTGGTACGTCAGGGAGTATGGCAGGTTGGTACGTCAGGGAGTATGGCAGGTTGGTACGTCAGGGAGTATGGCAGGTTGGTACGTCAGGGAGTATGGCAGGTTGGTACGTCAGGGAGTATGGCAGGTTGGTACGTCAGGGAGTATGGCAGGTTGGTACGTCAGGGAGTATGGCAGGTTGGTACGTCAGGGAGTATGGCAGGTTGGTACGTCAGGGAGTATGGCAGGTTGGTACGTCAGGGAGTATGGCAGGTTGGTACGTCAGGGAGTATGGCAGGTTGGTACGTCAGGGAGTATGGCAGGTTGGTACGTCAGGGAGTATGGCAGGTTGGTACGTCAGGGAGTATGGCAGGTTGGTACGTCAGGGAGTATGGCAGGTTGGTACGTCAGGGAGTATGGCAGGTTGGTACGTCAGGGAGTATGGCAGGTTGGTACGTCAGGAAGTATGGCAGGTTGGTACGTCAGGGAGTATGGCAGGTTGGTACGTCCTGGCGTACGTGTAGCTTCTGCCAACCTCCATGGGTGTGAGTTTATGTATTAGAAATAAGATATTTTTATTTCTGATCCTAGGGAAAATAGCTGGTCAGGTTCAAAGTTATTCTCAGTCAAGTAAAGGCACACAAAATATAGTAATGTAAATAATCACGGGTTCTTAATGATGCGAAAGAGAAAAGACAGTAGGAACTAATGCAACGTGTAACAGAATATAAACAAAACCTAAAAAAAGGGTAATTGTACAGTTACACCTCATTATGAAATTGTTTACTATGAACACAACCCCGAAATCCGGGAAAAAAAATCGATCACCCCTTTTTTTACCACTTGAAAAACTGTCCATAATAGCAGTTGTTTTCGCGATATCTGTTTGCTGTAACATGCTGTGTTCACTTCTACTTCTATCAAGTCGCGATCTATGTAAACAAATTCAAGCCACCATAAACCATACGTAAAGCAGAGCACGCGTTATTTACATAAGCACCGACCTCGACGTCCGCACTCTCGCACAAATCACCCACTTACCCTCAGAAAGGGGTAATTTTACCCCCCATTGAGCGCTCGTCAATGGCGACGAAAAAATGATTGAACACTTTACAAATTAAATGTTCTGCTTGAGAGAACCGGTAGAATGGAACAGTGGTTCCCAAGCTCTTTTGATTAGGGTTCACTTTGATTTTCTTGTTAGCAGGGCCTAAAAGTCCGGAAGAAAAATAAACAGCGTCTTCCTATACTTAAGTTTTGGTAAGTGGAGATTTTTAACATACCTATTGATTTATTTGTTACCGCGAAGGAGATGGTAGGACGTTCTGAATGGCTTTCTGACGAATTGGAAGAAAGAGACGCAAGGTGGTGATCGTTGGGAGGGAGGCCTCTACCAAGCAGTGGGACAGTACGGGCAAGTTATATTAATTATGTTGGTTAATGTCAAACGCAACAATAATGCTGTCCCATAAAATAACAATGCTGATAGAAAATCAAAATCTAAAAACATCAATTTTATTTTCGAGTTGGATAATTTTAAACTTTCATTAACCATATTTTAGCTTCAGTCTTACCAAGCGGTACCGCGTCACCCGGTTATTGGGTAGTGGCGGTCAGACAGGCAGTCGCTCCTTGTAACATACTGGTTTCCATCAGCCTCCGGTTAGACTTAAAGTCGAACCAAACATATTTAGGGAAAGAATAAGTAGATTGATTGATTCAAGCGTCTGGAGCCACAGGTTGGGAACCACTGGAATAGACGAATAGTCTCAAGTACTGAGTTCGAAAGATTCAGAAGATCAATAGAGAACTTGAGAGCGGTTTATTGAATACTTTGTTTTTCGGGAAATTGGAATCGTTTGACGAATAAGAACATTGTAAGTGAGTTGTGGATTTTGTGCAGAGTTTTGTGTCTTCTTCGAGCGAGCGATCAAAGTTGGGGAGAAAAGTTTAGATGAAAGGTCAAGTTTTCGCGATGAATAGCTTTTGCATTTTTGTGTGGGGTCCTGAGTTGGAGTATTGGGTCGGAGTGGTATAAGATTATTTTAATTAACTTTTATCTGGAGAATAAATTTTCCAGATAAAAGTTATCCGGCTATTGAGGAGACCTTTAAAGTAGTATTTCTTTAACAATTTCCGTAAAAAATCTTTTTATGTCCATCGGATAGTTGCCATCAAAACAATAATCCTCCAGCCAGACGGAGAATCTCTACAGTAACCGAAATATCCCGGTTTAATTAACATTTGTGGGGCTACCTGCAGTGTCCGGACTGGGCAGGACGCACAATGGCCGGCCAGTGTGCACAATAGCCAGGACATCGGCGGACAAAGCCGGTCGTCACCGGTGGTATGAATTATTCAGAACAGATTTACGCGGTCGCCGCGTGTTTTGATTCTTGTTTGAACAGTATTCGGGCTGTGAGGAATGTAATTAGACGACAAAACGTAGTGAAATGGGTATTATAGGCTTTTAGCCCAGTGGGTTAGAGGGAGAAGTAGCGAGCGGGAGCGGTAGTGAGTTCAATGCCAATGTCGTGCAAAATGTTGTTTAGTAGCAGCTGTGCGTCTAGATTGTCAATCAATATGCTAAGCGGTTTCCCGAGTAGGTTGGGGTCCAACTTCTAGTCTCACCCAATGCTGCTGAGTTTCAGTATTACTAGCGGCAGCGTGGCGGTTGCGGTCCGCTCTCCCACCGCAGCTACATATAATGAGAGCCTCCCTGTCCGGTGCGTCCAGCTAAGCTCGCGATAAGCTTGTGAATTAGCTGTTGTTTGTATACAACGATTATGTGATGTCGCAGATTTTTAGGTTACATGTTAATGTGATGGACTCCGTTGTCTCCTAACAAGTATAACAAGTTTTATGAAAGATCAACAAAGAAATTAAATTCATCAAATCTTTCTTTTGACTCTATAGTTTACTTTGACACGTCAGGATAATTAAACTGAAAATATAGAAACATTTATAATTATTACTGGTATTCAGCTGAATCCGGTTTGACTGGGAGCTGACCCCAATATAGTCGGGAAAAGGCTAGGCAGATTATGATGAAATTTTAAAAATCCTAAAGCTGTGGACATACCCATTTTGTTACGTGTACGTTATGAGCGTAGCATTATAAGACGACAATAAGTTTTAGTTGATCTTAATGTGAAGTGGAGACGAATGTGCAACGGTGTGCTGGGTCGTGCTACAAGGTACTACGAGATTCTATGTAGCGCTACGATGTGCTACGATATGCCAGTAGGAGCTATGAAGGGCAATGAGGTGCAATTAGGCAATACGGGGTGCTTTAAGGTGCTACGAGGTGCTACGAGGTGCTACAAGATGCTACGAGGTGCTACGAGGTGCTACAGGGTACGAGGTGGGCTACAACGTACTCTCGTAGTTCAAAAATGTTACGATTTTCGTAATACTCATATTTTTTAAATATTATTTTATAGCTAGCCTGAAATGAACCACTGCTGGGCAAAACCCTCCCTCCACTCCTTCCATTGTTCTCAATTTTGTGTCATATTCAGCCAATCCCCAAGGAAGACATCCAAAACGTCCGTCATCTCCTTCGTGGTCTGCCGCGGCCCCGTCTCGCGATTTCAGGGCACCAATTTTGTGTTTTGTAGACCTACCGCTCGATTGGCATGCGGCAGACATGTCCAGCCCAGTCCTATTTAAAGTGGCCAGCCTTCTGAGCCCCGTCAACGATCTGTGTTTACGAGCGCAGTAAAGTGTTCCTAACGTGATTCGTTAATTTAACACCAAGTATAATGCGCTCCATAGCACGTTGGCTAACCATGAGGACTTTTGGATGTTTGTCAAAGACCAAGTTTGTGCACCATAGCTCAGAATGGGAAGAACACACATGCCCATGAACTTCCGCTTAAGTGACATGGCCAAAGTGCCCTTAAATAGTTTTTTCATGGACCAGTAGCTCTTCCAGGTATTTTAAATAGTACATACTCATTATTTTATTTTTTATTTGTAATAAAATGTCATAAAATAGGAATGATGCTCTGCCCCGGTGGTAGTTATTTATCGGTAACAACCGACCATTAACATGATTTACTTTCATCTACTTTTAGCACAGTTTTTAGTACATTTTATGTAAAGTAAATAGTTTGTACTGCGGCACATTTGTCACTCATAATGTTGTGTTAATTGCACAAGTTTGTGTTACTGTTGAACTTGTTTTAGTGCTTCACAACAAAAACTATTCAGTATTTTATAGCGCTGTTGAAAATCTACTTAAAATAATGTTTTATTAAATAAACAGAAACTATAATTAATCTCTAGTATTTCAAAGCGTTATTTGGAACACAACGCATTACGGAGCTCTGGGAAGTTTGTACTTAGTGAACCAGAAGGTATTTATTATAGTTTGTTTTGCAATTTAGAAAATAACCAATTATAAGATAAGCTCGCCGAAGTACATAAACTGCCCTTTGTATTAGTGTCTGTATGTTTTATTTGCAATAAAGAAAAAAATATTGAAAAACCAAAAACTAATAATTTTAGCATTCAACTCGCAATAAAATTTGTTTTAACCTGATTGTTTTTGATTAATCATAATTACGATATCGCATTAAACTTCACTGAGAACCTATTAGGTACTCACATTCCTAAGAATATCAAAAAACCGTCTAGCAAACTGTAACCAAAAACTATTTCCTTTCGCTCCTGTCCAGAATCCACCCTCACATAAACTATTTCTCTTCAAGACCATCTCGAAGATGCTGTGAACTGATGTCGTCGCCGTCTCTTCTTAAATGAGCAATCGCAGCGTTTCAATTTGTCGGACGCGTACCGAGCGCGTGGTACGTAGGTGGAGGTAGTGGTAGGTAGCGGTACGGTGAGATAGGGCTGTCGACTTATGGAGGAGCTTCTTGTCATGTGTTGGTCGGCCACTGAAATTATTTATGAAGGCGTGTAGTGCTTTCAAATTAATTCGATGCTGAAAATGTCTGTTGTATAGTTGCATTTTAGTGCTTTCGTGTATGTCCAGTACTTTAAAGTACTGGACATACACGAAATATTAATAATAACAAAATACATACATAAAACTATAATCGTAGCTATAAAATGAGAAGGTATGCAAATGAAATACGACTTTAACACACGTTAATACATGAACGCGCTTAAATTCCACTATACAAGAGACATTTAAAAGCAAACATGTTTCTGTTTGTAACAAATGAAGAGAAGAATAAATTACCTAATTATTGCATATATTATTGAGCATGAACTTACCAACCATATGAAGCAACAGACTAGGAATACCCTTTGAGATTGAAAGCGTATTGTGCAGTTGAGGTGCAGGCCTAGCTTCGACATATCCAAGTAATCTTTCGAAGAAAATATAGTACTAAATAACCCAGAGCTTTGCAACTTGGGTGAAAATAAAAGCGGTAAGTAATGACGTCGTTGATGGAAGCCGCTGCCAGCCCTACGAGTCATGGTAATGTAATGATGTCGTTGATGGAAGCCGCTGCCAGCCCTACGAGTCATGGTAATGTAATTACGTCGTTGATGGAAGCCGCTGCCAGCCCTACGAGTCATGGTAATGTAATGACGTCGTTGATGGAAGCCGCTGCCAGCCCTACGAGTCATGGTAATGTAATGACGTCGTTGATGGAAGCCGCTGCCAGCCCTACGAGTCATGGTAATGTAATGACGTCGTTGATGGAAGCCGCTGCCAGCCCTACGAGTCATGGTAATGTAATGACGTCGTTGATGGAAGCCGCTGCCAGCCCTACGAGTCATGGTAATGTAATGACGTCGTTGATGGAAGCCGCTGCCAGCCCTACGAGTCATGGTAATGTAATGACGTCGTTGATGGAAGCCGCTGCCAGCCCTACGAGTCATGGTAATGTAATGACGTCGTTGATGGAAGCCGCTGCCAGCCCTACGAGTCATGGTAATGTAATGACGTCGTTGATGGAAGCCGCTGCCAGCCCTACGAGTCATGGTAATGTAATGACGTCGTTGATGGAAGCCGCTGCCAGCCCTACGAGTCATGGTAATGTAATGACGTCGTTGATGGAAGCCGCTGCCAGCCCTACGAGTCATGGTAATGTAATGACGTCGTTGATGGAAGCCGCTGCCAGCCCTACGAGTCATGGTAATGTAATGACGTCGTTGATGGAAGCCGCTGCCAGCCCTACGAGTCATGGTAATGTAATGACGTCGTTGATGGAAGCCGCTGCCAGCCCTACGAGTCATGGTAATGTAATGACGTCGTTGATGGAAGCCGCTGCCAGCCCTACGAGTCATGGTAATGTAATGACGTCGTTGATGGAAGCCGCTGCCAGCCCTACGAGTCATGGTAATGTAATGACGTCGTTGATGGAAGCCGCTGCCAGCCCTACGAGTCATGGTAATGTAATGACGTCGTTGATGGAAGCCGCTGCCAGCCCTACGAGTCATGGTAATGTAATGACGTCGTTGATGGAAGCCGCTGCCAGCCCTACGAGTCATGGTAATGTAATGACGTCGTTGATGGAAGCCGCTGCCAGCCCTACGAGTCATGGTAATGTAATGACGTCGTTGATGGAAGCCGCTGCCAGCCCTACGAGTCATGGTAATGTAACGACGTCGTTGATGGAAGCCGCTGCCAGCCCTACGAGTCATGGTAATGTAATGACGTCGTTGATGGAAGCCGCTGCCAGCCCTACGAGTCATGGTAATGTAATGACGTCGTTGATGGAAGCCGCTGCCAGCCCTACGAGTCATGGTAATGTGTGTGACACAGTTTGCTTTATTGCATTCGCGTCATCTCCGCGTGGAGACACGTGTGAAAGTTAGCACTGCACTGCTGCTACAGGACATTGAATTATTTGACGAGATCACTTCTGTGGCCGTGGCGGCCGTAATGTGAGGTTTAATCATCATTGAGGGATGTGGGATTTATTATAATATCGTTTGCATGTCGCAAATTGTGAAATTTTAAATGTGGGGCAGCCAGAGGAAGTTTTATAATGTACGAGATAGTTATTTCGGGGTTTGATAGTGTCCCTGCAATATTGTAAGGCTAGAGTTAAATGAATCACGGGTCTTGTATAAGGTCATCAAGTGTAAGTTGAGTTAAACGCAAATAAAGCAATAAGTTTCTGATGATCTAATCAGCTGAAAGAGTAGTTATCAAACACAAAGCATCGTCAAGCTGTGCTTGGCTCATCCTCATAACCATCTCAGCCCGAAGACTTCCACTGCTAACACAGGCCCCACGAGGCGCATCGATCGGTCCTGTGTGTCTTGCAACCAGAGGATTTTTGCAGCCTTAACCGAGGCATCGCTCCTCCTTGAGGGAGGCCTTCCAACGCTGCGCTGATTGATGAACTGAAATAAAAACAGCCAATCAATTTACTTGACATGCCTAAAAGTTGCAGCAACAACAAACTGTTTCCAAATTCGGTATCCGACTGTTATAGGTTTAGATTTCCAAGATGCTCCATATTCCAGTTTCTTAGCAACAGAATCACCTCGCTAACCAGCTGCACTTACAATAATGTACAGCGACACGGCCCGAGAGCTCGTCGGGCAGCGTCACCACGTCACCACGGCGGCGGGGCTCTCGGCGGAGCGCTGTGGTCACAACCGCGCGGCGGCTGCGGGATAACCTGACCTTTCCGTACTAGAACTAGATTATTGTTTAGCTGAGGAATATGGACGGACTCCGTGTTTTTGTCTGCTTTGTAATGTTATGGTGATAAACTCCCGAATGTTACGTTTTACGCTTGATTGATATAACGCTGTTTCGAGAGTGTATTAATAAAGATCCTAACAAAATTTTCTATTTCACTCAGAAAAGGGTCCCTCACTCACCCAGTCATTCATTCATTCAGTCTCTGATTAATCACGAAATCTCTAAAACTACTCAGCACGTGTGCTCCGTCGTCACCACCGTGACTTCAGTACTATTCATTTCTTACATATGAATGTAGCCGATGAGATTTCCCATTACCAATAAGAAAACACTAATGAAATCATTCCTTTAGGGGTTGCTCTCTTGTGTAAAATTATACAATTATGTATCTATTTCAAACCCCTGTGAATAAGGTTGTGTGTTACCAGTCCGTGAGTTAATTAAAGATTTTCATTAAGTACTTACACCGTGAAACACAACAATTTTCTTCACAATTTTTATGACCAATAAAACGTTTTACGTAACTTTTCCGCAAATTAAATCACTACCAGTAAGTGACCCAACTGATGTTGACTTAACCATTGAGTTTTATAATCTGCTGGAAAAAAGCACATTTTCGTTTTTCCCAGTTTTATTTTAATTTTTGAGTCTTTTTTAATTTTTAGGGTTTCGAACCTCGGTGTGGGAATCCGAAACCCTTAAACTATCACTCAGTGATCGCTCTGTTTGTCTGCCTGTCCGTCAGTCTGTCACAGCCATTTTCTCCGAATCTACAGGACCAATTTAGTTGAAATTTGGTATATATGTAGCGGCATCAATACCGCCACATAAAAACCAAGAAGCGCAATTACCAACGACGAACGACGAACTACCAACGAAATCCTGCATCGCGCAAGCAAAGTTTTCCGAGCGATTTGAGCATATACAACAGTCCGAATATCAACTATTGGGCAGTCGCCCACCAGACACAACAACCGTCTGGTCGAAGGATCCTCCCTTTTCAAAGGAGGTTTGCGGGACTTTACTCACTGTTCCGCATCCCTCTTTATAAAATTTTCTGAGACTCAAACACAAACGTGTAACGAAAATAAATTAATTTCCAAAATGAGGTCACTTTTTGGAGGGAAAATTAGATAAAGAAAAAGTTCGTAATCGTACCATGTGACATGTCAAATGAAAGGGTGTATTGTGACGGTTATAAATGTTTTTTTTTCCATAATTTTAAAATTAATGGTTTTGAAGTTATTCAAGAAATTTGATGAAAAATATTCATTTCCTTTATCTGTGAAAGAACAGTCAAATGATATTTGGCATTGACTGTGCCTGTACGGCGTGGCGGTACGGGTGCTTTTTGTAATTCACTAACGAGATAAGTGGATGGTGGCAGTGTTATACAGTGGTCGACCATGAAGTTCGTATGTGTTGTGTTGTCGTTTTTAGCTGTCATCGTAATCAGTGTTGCGCTTGTTAGGCCAACCCCGCAAGCTAGTGCCGGAATCTTTTCAAAAGTATCTTTTTAATAGCGTATGTTCACTCACAGCTAGGCAAAGGCCTCCCTCATTTTTTCTAGCAATCTGTATCTTTTACCTCCTCAGGAATGAGTGCAAAACGCCGCGCCAGCGTTTGTTAGGCCTGCCTCGGTTACGTCGTCTGTCATCAGGCACCCACCGCGTGACATCCTCGTACATTCTGTAAATGCGAGCCGCCCAACCCCCTTTTAGCCTTGTCTTACATCACTCAGCTGTGTGAGGGACACCAATCTGCCGTTAGACTTTAGCTTTTTTTTTAAATAATATGCTCCAGTCTTAAACTTTTCCCACGTGGCTAATTTACTATAAGCCCAAAAGTGGCCAAAGGATAAAAAAGTTACTGAGAAACTGTACTTTCTTTATCTCTACTTTCGTAGTTAAAATATAAGGTTACCTTTTAGTTTCCTATTCGGATGAAAATTGCGAGCTATCCCTGGGCCGTCACTGCTTCTGTCTGAAGCCGGAGAACTCACCTTCTGGTGCAAATGCTACATGGATCCCAAATTTTTGGATGGCAATCTTCCTCCTTCCTTGGAAAACGCAATCCATATAGGAGCACTCGTGTGTTTGTTTGGCTGGATAGATGGCGGTCTGTCTGTCTGTCACAGCCAACTTCATCCGAATCTGCTGGACCGATTCAATCGTAATCATAATTAGCATTTTTATTTATGTTACAAAGGTAGTGAATACAGTTCTTAAATTAAAGTTATAAGGTCGCTATGTTATGCCAAGAAGCGTACAAAAATGGTTGCATGCGACTTAATCAATTGAAATTTAAAAAATTTGACGCTTTATTTAATTTGAAAAAATAACTTTGGGTCACATTTGGGGAACTATGTGTGTGATGGTTTTGTTGTGTGATGCTCTCAAATCCATTTTTCACCTGCCCTTATCACTGGAACTTCTGAACCCTTTTATTTGTTTCTTACAATTGGTACTTGTCTAAGGAATTTTTAACATTAATTTCAGAATGCATGGACGATGGCGACTGCGTAGGCAATGCAGACTCAGAGCATGGTCGCCGATGGTGCGGCTACCAAAGACGGTACTACTCACAACCCAGAGGACAGTGCAGATGTAGGAACCGTTTAGGCTAAGATCCACGAGCAAATCGATTCCTTCCCATATAGCTTGAATTTATGATAGTTGTTCAGCAGATTTTGTTAAAGAGTAGCTTTACGCATATATTTTGGCTTTGATTGATACCTTATACCTGAAAACAAATTTCATAGAGATCCGTTCAGTCGTGATCCATACGTTCATTCAAAATTTAAATGGCAAATGAAAAACAAGATGAAATGACTGCTTACCTGACCCCCACAACCCAGTTACTGGGTCACAGGGTCCCCACCTTGGCAAAGCTGGTGTCATATTTTCTGTACACTAAATTAATGTGTATTTACGATGGGTCACAGAGTTTCATGCTGATGCAGTGACTGCCATCAATTTGTCTCGATTTAAGTCCGCGACTTCGATCTATAAATTATTCCAGAGATACGACCACATTGCATTTAAATCTTCGTAAAATTCGTTTCACATTTTCTGTCAAATGGTTTCATTGGATTTTGGTTACAGACACTTTTATAGGTTTAAAAGACCACATAAGCTGTTAAAGGGCTTTTAAAATAATAGAAATATCAATAAACAAGGAGCAGTGTTTCTCTGAATGACTCGGGTTTGTGTCTCCAAATCGAATAAAATAGTTATGCGAATGTAAAGTCATGTCTCGGGAATTCTAAATAGATAGATATTACCAACCCTTTTTCAAAGATCATTGACATCTGTAACCCACACAGACCTTTCTTTTTAGCGTTATCAATCCCGCCACATGAAAAACTAAGATGCGAAATTTGTACGGCAACAAAAATAACCGCAACGCCATTTATCCTTACAGCGACGAACTACCAACAAAATCCTGCATCGCGCATGCAGAGTTTCCCATACGACTTGAACAACAACACACAACAACAAAGTCCGAATATCAACTATCGGGCAGTTGTCCATCAGACACAACAACCGTCTGGTCAGACGATCCTCCTTTTTCAATGGAGGTTTGCAGGACTTTACTTTTTGTTCCGCTTACCTCTATAGCTTCACCATACTAACATTTTCCCAGTTATGTTGTGGTCGGCTTCCAGTCCCAGTCTTAACCAGATGCAGTTAATTACCAGCTTTTTCCAAAAAGTCCCTCCTTTCCTGACCTCCATAATGATGCTCACATCGTTGACAGAATTTCGGATTTCTGACAACCCGTAACGTCAGTCAAAGATCTCCTTATGACAGCAGGGACCAACAGCCTAGTGTGTTTTCCGAGGCACGTTTGGTCATGGATGGGGATGGCTCTGAAGCACCTTAAAAACAACAAGGCGTCAGGTTAGGATAGAATTACGACCGAACTCCTGAAGGCTGGTGAAAAACCGGTCCTTAAGGCCCTTTAGAAACTGTTCGATTCCGTCATACGCGAGGGAATACAAGAAGAATTACAGGCAAATCTCACTTCTGAGCCATGTCTACAAACTGTTTTCCAGAGTCATCATAAACCGTCTTACGCGCAGGTTTGACTTTTTCCAGCCTCCCGAACAAGCAGGATTCCGAAAAGGTTTCAGCACCGTAGAACACATATTTACGCTGCGGCAGGTTATACTGAAGATCGCAGAGTATAGTCTGCCCCTCTGCTTAGCGTTTGTAAACTTCGAGATAGCCTTCGATTCGATCGAGATTTGGGCTGTGTTGTAGTCACTCCAACGGTGCCAGATCGACTATCTGGTACATCGATGTGCTGAAGTGTTTGTGCCAATATGTTAGTCCGACTTCAGGATTAGACCTTGAAACCTATCCCCTGTTGCAGCGGGGTGTGGGGAGGGAGACGTTATTTCTCCGAAACTTCAAGGTTTTGGACTGGAAAAGGCTAGGCGTACATCACTCACCTTCGATTTGCCGTGCTATAGTCGTCATGGCTGAGACTATGCAGGACGGACCTCAGTAGAGCTTCCGAAAGGGGGGTCTTAAAATTAACATGGTCAAAATCAAAGTCATGGTAAATGTCCATGCCCCCGCCCACCCACTCTTCAAACGTAGCTAAACCTAATCGATTGACCCGTGCAGCTGTTACTACTTAGCCACGGACCCCCAACGACTCAGACAATCAAACAATACAGATATTTCTCGAGTTAAAATAACGAAACCAAGCCTTGATCCAACTGTTGTGTGTTCGTGACAGTTCGTCGCGACTCGCGCGGCGTCGGGCGTGCCTCTGAACCATTTATTGTTCAGCACAATGGCCCTCCGTCAATCACAACAGATTGGAGGCGTCATACCAACGTTTTATATTAATTCAAGAAACGATTCTTAAGACGAATATTGAATGACGACAATTATGTTCAGCAAATATTTCTACTGAAAGAAGCCAATTTCGATAATTGTATAACAATTGATGTAAATACACTTTATGTTAATAGAGCACAAACTGTTTAAAGAAATGTTTTAATGCTTAGTGTGTTCTTGATTTTTTTTGTTATTGGGGAATATTGTACAATGAACAATATTCCCCAATAACAAAAAAAAGTTGGCGAGTATACTGTGTACAAAAATTAATTGAATGGAATATTGTGTTTCCGATTAATTCTTGAGAATATTTCTGGCAGTACGATTCCGGTTGCATTGTTTTTACTGATACATATACTGCTGCTTAGGCCTCCTATCTCTAACGGAGTAGCTGCATGGTTCCTCAGGGATAAGCCACGGGAAATAGCTAGGAAACAATATAAGAACTAAGAAACGGCTCTAGTATAGTCATTTTCTTGAAAAATAACAATTCGGACATTTTCTTCAACTGCAGAGACGTCGAGTGGACTTCGCGTCAAGATGAAAAGTCATACGTAGAGATATGACAACTTTAAAATCGTACGTGACCATAGACAATGAAGGAGGACGACTTTGCGGGAAGCAATAACAATAGGACCCATACAAAGTCCACTTCCTAGAAACGATGACATTGTTGTGCTGAAGAAGGCTTTAAATTGTTCTTACTTCAAGCTTGTACGATTTATGAAGCTCCAAGAAATGGAGAGATTTAAATGAATAAACAATTTTCTAAGTGTAAGAGAATAAAATGATGTTCGGTATTAATTCCTTTTTGTTCTTAGTTTGATTACTTTCTATAAATACGAGCGTTTTACTGAGAAGATGAAGATATGGAGTGGTTACAGGAAATACCAATTATTATAGTTTTCAGTTCAATAGGCAATATTTTATTCTGAAATTTCCTTCTCCTATAGAGTACATTTTGAATTCGAAGTCACTTTTAGGTACCTATTTAAGTAATCTATTCAATGGTAGTTGTATTAGTAGTTTGACTTGTGTTATTTCTTATTATTTATTTTAGACCGTCTCAATCTGGAATCAGTTCTACTTTTTATCCAAGAAACGTTCGCATTCGATTCTGTCAAAATGTAGAGAAATTAGAGGTGTTTTTTTGTGAATTTGGCCTCTGAAACACAATATTATTTAGGGTTAGTTGTTAGTTTGCAAAGTAGGTAATGCAGTGCGATTCTGTAAACATCTCACGGTTTACAAATTATACAGTGAACATAAAGTGAGCTACTAATTCATCAAACAAGATGGACTGACAGTTCACTTCAAGCTCACTCTTTACCGTAAGTTTAAACCGTGAAATGTTGACAGAATAGTTTATTCAGATTGGTGCGTATAATATAGAAGCAAGACTTCGCTTAACAAGTAAGTACCTATGACCTTATCACCAGTATGATCTTATATCTACAGAAAAGAAAATAATATCAGATAAGATAGTAGAGGTCCACATCCTACACGGTTAACATAAGCCAGTTTTCCAGGTAATATGTGCCGCACGCGTACTTAGCATACACTATCGCTACAGCACTACACGGGCACCGGGCTACGCGCCGTCACACAGATTACCCTTAATGGTATCAGCGCTCAGGTTAAAGTCATCGGCGTCTATACGACACGCTCGACTTTTATGTCGAAAGGCGATTGCATGTTGTTTTGCTTCCGTTCTTAGAACAAGAATACGGTGAAATGAAGTTGTGTTGATGTGTTGCAGGAAAACGCCAGTATGGGAGAGATTCAATTAGGCTTTTTGAACTTGGTATAAATAACGTTCCTTGTTAAAGAGTTGCTTGTTGATAAATAAGTTGTTGATAAATTTGATAAAAAACCGAATTTGATGAACAGACGTGATGATATGTGGATGTGCTGTTTTTTTGACAATGAATTCTAGAAACCGACCCTAATTCAGCCATCAATACAATCGAGTGTCCCCAATAGTTCTCACACGACCTAATTCAGCCCGGTGTGGTCACAGCGGGCTGGTGCGCACTGGAGGCAATTACCTTGCTGTAGGCGTGTGCGATTAATGCGCGATCGACTGCGATTACCTGTAATTATTGCACACACAGTACATACCAATGTTATGACTGCCGGGCGATATTACCAAAGTAACTGAGGAATCGTTGGTAAGCATATTTATAGCATTTGATAGGAATATTTATAGCACTGTAAAAATAAAAGATATCAATTGAAGTCCCTAGGTACAGTTTATTATGTGACATGATGTACAGTGGGACTTCTGATCAATTTATTCTGTTTTAGAACTTCATAATTGTGATATAATATAACGTTAGATGACGACAATTATAGACTAACGATATGCTACGTGAGCTAACATTAATGACACCACTGCAAATAGGGTATTCACTTCTTGGTAGTTCGGTTATAGACGGCTAGTAATCTGTTTCATGAAGACCTTCACCAATAAGGTCTGTTTGTATCCTCCGGGCATTTACTCCCTTGTTTCCATTTCAAGCTTATAAAAAGGGAGAGGGCAAACAATAAAATTGGACAAAAGTTGTGCCGGCAAGATCCTCTGTGTTTGGCCCATTCTTATGATGTCCGTTGGCAGAATGCGTTTCTCACATTTTGCACATTTAACTTCGCCCGCACTATAATTTGATTAGTCAATTTCTGATCGTTCATAAAGATGTTCAATATCTTTCAAACTCCTTGCCCAAAGAACCCACCCAATATGGCGTTTTCTGATAAATATAGTGATATCCTTTAAACATAAATACGTCATAATGTTTGGTTTCCCTGTCACATTAGCTACAGATACAGCTGGCATCAGTCCCTGTCCGCGTGAACTCGACACGCAGCACCGACAGACAGCTAATGGAACGCCGATCACATCGCGATGACTGACAACGCAGAGATACGGCTCACTCGCTGTCAATATCGTGGAGTTAACTGTAAACAAACAGGCGACGTGTGGATGATGGTTGCCATAAAAACGATGTCATCGAAAATCTGTAGCCCGGGGAATGTTGAGATTAAATGAAAACATGAAAATTGATGATAACTCCAGAAAATCAAAAGTTTTCTTCAAAATAGGTATACATAATACATATACGACAAATGACATTTGTCATTAGTGCTGCTTTGCACTGTCTACTAACTCTGCGGTCTTTGCTTCAAATGCTACCAAAGTCAGCAAGGATACACCGGTCACATCTGGTTTAATTTGAGAAAAAAGTCGTGTTAAAGTGTTATTTTTAACCATTACGCAAAATATCAATAATTAAAAGAAACTGGCCAAGTACAAGTTGGACTTGCACACGAAGGGTTCCGAACCATAAGCCAAAAAAAACATGTTTCTTGTATGGGGGCCACCTTTTTATTTCATTTTTATTATTTGTTGTCATAGCGGCAACAGAAATACATCATCTGCGAAAATTTCAACTGTCTAGCTATCACGGTTCATGAGATATAGCCTGATGACAGACAGACAAACGGACAGTGGAGTCTTAGTAATAGGGTCCCGTTTTTACCTCCACCGTTACTGTTTTAAAAATAATTGATTTTACATTTTTCCATGTTTAGTTATTTTAGCAAAACTTACCGCTAAACAAATACAGTAAGTAAAAGTTTAAACAAAATATGGCCAATTACAAGTTTCAACATGTTTGGTTTTTCATATGAAACACAAAAAAAAAATATACATATAACACCAAACAGAAAAAAAATACAACCAACTTACAAATTAAATAAATTCGGAAGTCGGTGGTTTTGGTTGTTTTTTCGTATTTCAACAACGACTTCCGAAATTAAAGTGATTTTATAATTTGTAGTGTTTTTTAACCACTTCAAAAAAAGGAGGAGATTCTCAATTCGTTAGTTGTTTTTTTTTTTTTTTTTCTTTCATATTTGTTACCTCATTACTCCGTCGTTTATGAACCGATTTGAAAAATCCTAATTTCATGTGAAAGGTACGTTCCGATTGGTCCTATAAAAAATTTATCAAAATCGGTTAAGTAGTTAGGTTTTAAATCAAAATAGCTTGAGGAAATAGAAAATATATCATCCAAGTATGTAATCGAAATTTTGCGTGTTTTGCTTTTCTATGATTTTCTAGTGGTGTTGTTAGGTGTACCACCTAAAAGTGAAAAATAAATTAGACAAATTTTACCGACTTCCTTGTTAATAGGTGGTACCTATGAGACTGAATATCTGTCTACACTGTAGACATAACAATATACTGTATTTTTACCTATATAATCTGTGCTAAAACAAAAAAATAGACAATGAATCAAAGTAGGTACGACAGTAATATAAACTATTGAATAGACACAACACTGCATGTTGTTCCGCGTCAGCTCGCCACGTGATTACGACGCCGTCATTATACTCCGCGGATTATAATTAATGTGCCTCCATTATCTGCTGTTATGTACCGAGTACCGACTGATAACTGTGATAGCAGGTGAGAGCTTACACGAGATCATTGTTGTACACGCTGTTTAGTTTATGTAATTAAGATTTGACGGTACTTACCTACCTAATGAGTGGATGTAAATTGATTTTGAAACTTCAACTTTGGAGAAAGATTGTTGGAGGACTTTGATCTCAACAGTGGATTGTCTAACATCTCTGAATGTTAAAGATAATCGAGAAGAAATGATATTTATATAAATATCAATATTAAACCGGATTACGAAGGAGCGAGGGTCGACTTAGACGTCTTCCTTCGGAATTGGCAGGACGAAGCACCGAACCGGGACCGGTGGAAGGAGTGGACGGAGGCCTTTGCCCAGCTGTGGGACAGTTCGGGCTGAACATAATAATAACTAGGGGAAGCGTTTGAAACCTCTGTGAGAAACAAGAAGTGCGGATTTTGAGTACCTCGGCAGTTCAAAAGTTTCATACTGTGGACGATATTCTATGTCCGCCGGTTCTGTCTGGGATGTGCACCGAGTCGCAAGTAGACTGTTTCTATCCTACTATGCGAAAACGGTGTACATCCCTGGTGCGCAGGGTTCGGGCTAGCTTCAACGGCATCCTGAGGACATTCGCGCAGAGGTTCGATTGTCAGTACCTGAACCATTGCTGTGTGGTTCACTTACTGAGCAATCGAAACCAGTAATATGTGTGTAATGTAATTAATGTGCTTGGGATATTTTTAATTCCATGAGTTTTTGTTATTATTGTAATACGTATAATGTGTGTGCTGTTCGTTCTTGGTCTAAATAGATGTTATTATTATTATTCATTTTAAGTACATACAAATTTAAATTTTTAAATATTTCTAAACAATAAAAACAAAATATAAAAAGCAGTAGTCGATCGATGTCGGGAGTAGGGTCCAAGCTACCGGTGGTTAGGGTTCCAGAGAAAGGAACCTCCTCACAATACGAGCCGTATTATCATATTATTACCAAATATGTTTGTTGTGATTTCAGTTAAGGAACATATACATACTTGGTTTCTTTCAATCTCAGTTTCTATTTGATACCAATATTTCTTTGAACTTCAATCCAGTAGTAGCGAAATCATAACCTATGCCTGCCAGCACATGCTTTGTACAACAAAATAAAAGCCCCTCTACCTCGACACACCTCAAACTATAATCAGTGTGTAAGGACACTTACAACAACCTATCGACACATGCTGACGGACACGTGTCCGGCGTGAGTGACGTCACATATGTATACTCGACACGTGTCCGAGCTCCGACGTAATGTAGCTGATGGCAAAAGGTAAATTTTCCTCTTTAAATGAGCAAGAATACCTTACGTGAGGAATGCTGGGTAAGCACGTTAAGCAGTTGGTGGCGGCTGTGATTTGTAGACAGTCCCGTCAACACTCCTGCCAAGGGGAAGCATTTTCTCTCTAGTTACTGAGTCAGATAGGCATTTGGTTCATTTAGAGAACTGGTGTTCAGCTGAATCAGGTTAGGCTGGAAGCCAACCCCACATCCCCACTTTGTTGGGAACAGGTAAAGTAGACTGATTGAAAAGTGATAGTTGGCGAGGGATGCTCTGCTCCTTGCTACCGTTCTGAAATAACGATAAAAAAAAAAACAGCGGGTTGCACTCCGGGAGTGCCGGCAGAAGTGAAAACTTGAACATTAACGTTGTGCATTTTTGATATTTTGGAATGGTTAGGGAATATTTTCGCACGAATTGCTTTAACTATCAGTATAAAAGTACTATCATTAATGTAAAAATACAATATTATAAAAAAATATGTTCTTCTGCCTATGCTCTCTATAAACTAAAACGTATCATAAGTACCAATGCCCTTATAACTGCCTGCCATGGTATAGTCGGCTCGATATTGAGGTTTGGAGTTTTATTTTGGGGAAACTGTACAAATAGAGAAATTATTTTTAGGTCACAAAAAAGATGTATTAGGGCTATGTTTGGTTTGAAAATAACTGATAGTTGCAAACAGTTTTTTATAAAGTATACAATTTTAAGTCTGCCGTCCTTATTTATTTATGAAATAGCAAATTTTGTACAAACCAATCCCAACCTATTCAAGAAACTATCAGACGTATCTATTCGTAATCGACGGGATAATAATAGATTATGTGTACCAAGGTCAACCACGGCATTGATGCGAAAAAGTATTTTTTGTTTAGCACCAATCATATATAATAAAATCCCAAAACCTATTAGACAAATGCCTACTGCTCTATTTAAAATAAATGCTATTATACCATATCGGATTTCATAAATGAATGCAATTAATTAATTGTATTTTTCTGCAATTACGACATTTTGTCAATTTGAATCTCAAATCTATAAAACCTAATCTGTACATTTTCGTATTTTTTTAAGTAGTATTACGATGAAGAAAAAAATTGTTTTGTTGTTTAGACTCAAATCTTTTGTGGTTATTTTAAACCAAATATGTTGTTTTTGTATGCCATAAATGGCAAAACATGCAGATCTAACCATTTTTTTTAAGACCTTGCACATGTTATGATGTATACTCATGTTTTACAATAAAAATATATTCCATTCTATTCTATTAATTTATTGCGCTATCGTACACAAACGTGACAATTTATATTACATTCAAAATTTAAAACTTCAAAACTCTTCCTCCGTCTTACGAATTTTCGATCAGGTCACGTGTCCTGACGCGAGTTTAACATTTTTTACCCATCCCAAAAAGTGCTTAAGTTTAACTTGCATTTACATTTCATGCAGATTTCGTTGAATAGTGACTTCTGTTATGTGCCTGTGTGACAAACTGACGGTCATCAATACGTCTTTGTTCCTGTGCACGCTGACAACGTCACTGATGAATATCTGTGAACGTTTTGTTACTGACAAACTGTTACACATTCTGGAGATCAAACTTTACCGGTACGAGGCTTCGAATTAAAGGTAGGTACTACGCTTATTGATGGAATTAATTTAGAAGATACATAACGCACTTGTGACGATTTCGGTGGGCAGGGCGGTAATAGGCTTAAATCTTGCAGTCTTAAATAATGATGCTGAAGAAACACAGAACCTTCATACGATTGAAGGACCATTGCCTCCTGCCCTTATGATACGTGGGTCGTCGCAACACGTTTTTTTCTTCCATTTTGTGCTTTGTGTCGTCACGCTATCTCTAACTCCCTTTTCTTTCACTGTTCACACAATTCATTCATCGTTTTTTGGCCTCGCTCTCCCTCTTCATCCATCCACATTTAACATTAATAGTTATATAAAGAACCGCAGGGGAATAAATACGTATTAGACGTTTGTGATGCCTTCGAAATAAGTAAAAAAAAAATCAGACCCAGTGAAACATAGTTTCACCCACCTAAATACAGATTTCCACTCAGTAGTGGAGTTTACTTAACATATAACTCGACTATTAGTTTCCTTCAACTAAGAGTCTTAGTTGTGTATCTTAGTCTAAGACACACAACATACCTGTAACACCGTGTAACAATAATAATCACACAGTAACCCAGAGCGTCAGACTCATAACTCATCGCTCATCGCCGCAGCACCCGATAATGATATTAAGCTGTTTACAGACGAGTGATTGACGCGCGTCGCCGAGAGCAAACAGTTATGGCCTGACGCACCTGCGACCGACGCTTGACGACACCTGACGCAAGCTGACGTCGTTGTAATTGTGTTATAGATTACCAGTGTGTGTAACTTCTTGTTTTCTTTAATGAAAGGATTGTTCGTAATACAAAGGGTAGGCACAGATAACCTATAGTAAAGAAAATAAACGAGAGATAATGATGTTAAGCTGTGAGAAACAAGTGATTGACGCGTTTTATTAAATACCCTTTTTTTTACGATAACCTTGCATGGATCAGCAAAAGATGTTCTTCCTTCCAGCAGGTTTTTTTACAAAACAAATCTCATTTCAATTACCAAAATGCGATTCATTACCCGAAATGTTTTGTTGAAAACAAGTTGGTCCTTTTAGAAACTGTTTAGGAACTTTCAAATTAGCTTAATCAGCCGGTTAATTGGCGGCCTAGCCTTTTCATTGAATGGAGCCGTTTAATTAGCAGCCTAAGTGACATTCCGACATTTTATTGAACAGCTAGGTTAATGACTTGGTTCAATATCGTTAAATGTCTTGCCTAGCCAAGTAGCGGAACAGGGAGCTTAGGGCACCCCGACACGAATGTGTTGGGTTCGTGACGGCAAACCATCCGTGTTCTTCCTAATGTCCTTTGCATTCCAGGGCCGCAGTGACTCTTTTGATCAATTCCGCAACAGGGGGCGAGCCTATTGCCATCAACCGAGCACAAGCAGACTCCGGGAACAAAGAGGCCTTTGCTGGAAAAACAAGACATCAATTCAGCCGCCGGGGCACCCTGGGCCAGACAAGAACTCCTAATAGATACTATTTCAACAAATCATAATACATCTATTAAACCTAAGTATATACATATGAATATATCTACAAAATCAAAATAGGTACACTTAGGCGTCGCTGTCATCCGGAACCGTGCCCAGAACACTTTTAGTCTTCTGGGCACGTTTCCACGGCATTGCCACGTTGAATGGCAATGCTAATTCGATTTGTTCCGGATTCGCACACAAGAAAATCCAAAAAAACTTTTGTGTTGTATGTTCTTTTTTTGTCACCCTTAATCCATTTTTGGTAAATTAGTTTAAAGTACAGACACAACCGTTCCTACTGATTTATAATATGTATATACATACATACAATTATTTTAAAAAATCTTAGTACAGAAACATAACATTGTTAAATCTTATACAATTTTAGAATAAGCGCTCACTTGGAACTTTCAAAGTAAGTTGTAAAGGACGCGCGAGACGAGTTGGGAAATAAAGTCGCCTCGTCTAGCGAGGCCCTCACATTAGCATGTCTGAAGATTGTGAGCTGCTGGCGCAATAGAGAGCTGTAGTCTTGTTAGAACAAGGTGATTCTATCGGAACTTCGAAGAGATGAAAAGTATGTAAAACTATAGGTATTAGGAACATTTGGTCAACTGCGTATCTTCAAAATGCTGGTCGTCTTGGCCTATCAAGTTAAATGATTGTAATGCTTATTCGTTTTCGACAGCGGAACTAATCCTAAGATGAACTGATGCTGTTGCAAGTTATCTTCGCTCTATGGAAAACGTCAATGGTGCAATGCACTTTTAGACAAGATGGCATAACGTAGAAAATCATGCTGATCTGCAGAATAAAATGTTAACAAGTGTTGGGTGGGCCTTACAATCACTTGAACTTGTAATAATAGCTTCTGTTAGCGGATGTTAACAAGTGTTGGGTAGGCCTTACAGTCACTTGAACTTGTAATAATAGCTTCTGTTAGCGGATGTTAACAAGTGTTGGGTAGGCCTTACAGTCACTTGAACTTGTAATAATAGCTTCTGTTAGCGGATGTTAACAAGTGTTGGGTAGGCCTTACAGTCACTTGAACTTGTAATAATAGCTTCTGTTAGCGGATGTTAACAAGTGTTGGGTAGGCCTTACAGTCACTTGAACTTGTAATAATAGCTTCTGTTAGCGGATGTTAACAAGTGTTGGGTAGGCCTTACAGTCACTTGAACTTGTAATAATAGCTTCTGTTAGCGGATGTTAACAAGTGTTGGGTAGGCCTTACAGTCACTTGAACTTGTAATAATAGCTTCTGTTAGCGGATGTTAACAAGTGTTGGGTAGGCCTTACAGTCACTTGAACTTGTAATAATAGCTTCTGTTAGCGGATGTTAACAAGTGTTGGGTAGGCCTTACAGTCACTTGAACTTGTAATAATAGCTTCTGTTAGCGGATGTTAACAAGTGTTGGGTAGGCCTTACAGTCACTTGAACTTGTAATAATAGCTTCTGTTAGCGGATGTTAACAAGTGTTGGGTAGGCCTTACAGTCACTTGAACTTGTAATAATAGCTTCTGTTAGCGGATGTTAACAAGTGTTGGGTAGGCCTTACAGTCACTTGAACTTGTAATAATAGCTTCTGTTAGCGGATGTTAACAAGTGTTGGGTAGGCCTTACAGTCACTTGAACTTGTAATAATAGCTTCTGTTAGCGGATGTTAACAAGTGTTGGGTAGGCCTTACAGTCACTTGAACTTGTAATAATAGCTTCTGTTAGCGGATGTTAACAAGTGTTGGGTAGGCCTTACAGTCACTTGAACTTGTAATAATAGCTTCTGTTAGCGGATGTTAACAAGTGTTGGGTAGGCCTTACAGTCACTTGAACTTGTAATAATAGCTTCTGTTAGCGGATGTTAACAAGTGTTGGGTAGGCCTTACAGTCACTTGAACTTGTAATAATAGCTTCTGTTAGCGGATGTTAACAAGTGTTGGGTAGGCCTTACAGTCACTTGAACTTGTAATAATAGCTTCTGTTAGCGGATGTTAACAAGTGTTGGGTAGGCCTTACAGTCACTTGAACTTGTAATAATAGCTTCTGTTAGCGGATGTTAACAAGTGTTGGGTAGGCCTTACAGTCACTTGAACTTGTAATAATAGCTTCTGTTAGCGGATGTTAACAAGTGTTGGGTAGGCCTTACAGTCACTTGAACTTGTAATAATAGCTTCTGTTAGCGGATGTTAACAAGTGTTGGGTAGGCCTTACAGTCACTTGAACTTGTAATAATAGCTTCTGTTAGCGGATGTTAACAAGTGTTGGGTAGGCCTTACAGTCACTTGAACTTGTAATAATAGCTTCTGTTAGCGGATGTTAACAAGTGTTGGGTAGGCCTTACAGTCACTTGAACTTGTAATAATAGCTTCTGTTAGCGGATGTTAACAAGTGTTGGGTAGGCCTTACAGTCACTTGAACTTGTAATAATAGCTTCTGTTAGCGGATGTTAACAAGTGTTGGGTAGGCCTTACAGTCACTTGAACTTGTAATAATAGCTTCTGTTAGCGGATGTTAACAAGTGTTGGGTAGGCCTTACAGTCACTTGAACTTGTAATAATAGCTTCTGTTAGCGGATGTTAACAAGTGTTGGGTAGGCCTTACAGTCACTTGAACTTGTAATAATAGCTTCTGTTAGCGGATGTTAACAAGTGTTGGGTAGGCCTTACAGTCACTTGAACTTGTAATAATAGCTTCTGTTAGCGGATGTTAACAAGTGTTGGGTAGGCCTTACAGTCACTTGAACTTGTAATAATAGCTTCTGTTAGCGGATGTTAACAAGTGTTGGGTAGGCCTTACAGTCACTTGAACTTGTAATAATAGCTTCTGTTAGCGGATGTTAACAAGTGTTGGGTAGGCCTTACAGTCACTTGAACTTGTAATAATAGCTTCTGTTAGCGGATGTTAACAAGTGTTGGGTAGGCCTTACAGTCACTTGAACTTGTAATAATAGCTTCTGTTAGCGGATGTTAACAAGTGTTGGGTGGGGCTTACAATCACTTGAACTTGTAATAATAGCTTCTGTTAGCGGCTGCGCCAATATGGAAGTTGGCGACGTCCAGGTAAAGGTACTCGTGTGCCAAGTTTCATCCAAATTCGTGTCGAAGTCAAATTCAAAGTCAATTCATTTATTTCAATTGATCATTAGAAGGCACTCTTGAACGTTAACATTTACAGTTTCAAATAACAATGTAGTGACTCTAGTTGTCCATTCGCAAAGGTTGATTCTTGGAGAAGAACAGACAAGAAAGAAACTCCATAATTATTCTTTCCAAATAAAAGTTTAAAATATTTTTCCGTGCAGCCGTGCAGCCGTGCACACGTGAAGAGTTACCTCTTCACGTGTCAGACAGACAAACAGAGTTACTTTTGCATTTATTAACTTTATGTAGTACTCGTATGTATTATGTTGTGTAGTAAAGTATTCATGGATCGTGGGAATGTGTACGTGTAAAAGTGTATTTATCTTTTTGTGTATTATAACACAACCACTTACCGAAGTATACGTTTCCACCATAAAATGCATTATTTCCTCCGAATTCCTAGCGTTCGCCTCGTTCCAGCAGTCCAGCGGCTGTCGGAGTATCTCTCACTTATCTGCGCTGTAAACATTTCAATTGTGCGCTCGTGACCCTTATCACAGGGTTTACATCTAGTGAGATGCGCGGCCCCGAGAGGACGGGAGATAAAAACTTAACGAATAATAACACAGGGATGTACTGTGCAACATGAGAGAATTTAAATGTAATGTAAAGGTGAATTGAACATAATAACCGGCGAGCAGACGCCCTCGCGAGCACTTGATCAATTAGTAAGGAAGATTTATTTTTATTCACACAATGAAATAAAATTAAAACAATACTTGCGCAAGCAATAAAAAATACTTGCGCGAATTGGCACGACATGGTTACACGGCATGGTTTTCGGGGTCGGTAATATCGATTATGAGTCTAAACCAAAATCCAAGATGGCACCCACAAAAAATTGCAATAATTTCATCATGAATGTCCTCTTCCCAATAGTTTATTATCGTTTGTTTATCTAATTGTAATTATTACTTTCAGTTAAACTATCATTGTTTAGCACCGAGAAAGGAGCGCATATCGTATTTGAAATAGAACCATCTTCTAAGAGTTGGGGAATTAATAGCAATTTATTATTAATGACAGATAGGAGGTGTATCTTATTTTTTCAAGACACCATATTAAGAGAACAGAGGCGGCATTGAACCTATTCAGTATATCAGTTTAGATCTACAAACATTAAAGTTTTTCACTACAAACTTTATTAGGCTAAGCCTCTATGTAAACACATTAAACAAAACATAACAGAAGTTCCAGCAATACACAGTTTCATAAATAGATAAGGTCCCACTTTCTTAGAAGACTTCAAAATGATTTATTATGTTCACTGACGTCGTGCGTCCTGCCGTTAATAAAATTTCAGTAAAAGTAGAGCGTCGTTTCTGTTACTAATACCTTTTGTAATAATTTTCTTCTAAACTTCGATATACCATACATGCAAGGCTCGTGGTAGCATATAAAACTATATTTTTTAAAAGTATGGGACATCATCAAATGACTCCTCGCTATGGGCGCAGTGGGACGGAGTGTCAGCCTCTTACTGACCAAAACCAGTGTTCCTTCAAATGTCCTATGCATTCCGGGGCCCCGGTAACTCTTTCGAACAATCCCGCAACCCTGCACTGGCCCTAGCGGGCCCCGTCAGTATGAAGTGTACCTTCTGTTCGTACCTGCGTCATGTCTCAGGATTAGCGGGCGATATGAGCGCACACGAGGCTTAGCTGCTCTCATTTTATGCTGATGCGACTACTCTCATCCAACTAACGCTTACATTTTTGTGCTTCCATTTAAACTTTAGCCCATGGTAGGGAGAATGTGCACAAAGTTTCAAATTTAAATAATTTGAGAATAAGGCGATAAAAGTATCAGAAAAAAAGGGAAAAGCCAATAAAATAACCAATAAAATTCGACTGCTACTAGGTGTTTGCCAGCAGCTATGTCATAGGAATAATAATGCATTCGCCCGGTGTACAAAAGTACCCTGTCGGACACAGCAGTAGCGTAGCTTTCTGTCAGTAAACAATATTTCGGAATCGGATCAGCCCTCTGACTACGACGTGCCGGTGAGATCCTCAACACTATGGTGGACATGTGTATATGGGCAAATATAAGTACTAATAGTAGTTTCTAAGTTGTGTGCATGTCACCGGAAAATTGCAAACTCCGTAAGATTCTAATAAATCTTGATTAGATTATAATATCTGGATATATTATGAAATATATTTCGATACTTTAAAACGATATTTTAAAATCTTACGGCGTTTGCCATTTTCCGGTGACATGTATACTAACCAATTTAATGGTCTTTGAAATATAAGTTTTTGTCTATCGCTACTTTCGGAGATGAATGAGTTCATCATTAAGCAAACACACAAAACATTTGATCACTTATAATATTATTTAACACGTCCCGGGCACGGCCCGGACACGAACGTACTCGTATGTGAACGAGTTCATAAACAATGAACGCACCGATATTTTTTGAACTCGGATCACGGTCCGCCCCCGTCCTGGGCTAGACCCGGATGTGTGGATTAATCTTTAAAAGGATAAGCGCCAAAAATAATGTTAACTTTCTCACGACAAAGCAAAAAACAAATCAACAATGCATATACCCCGAACAAACCATTTATCTCCTCGTAAATTAAACAAGAAGTAATAATAGGAAACAAGGGATTCAATCAGTAAACAGTCTAATGTATTCAGTGGAGTAGTTTATATGTAAAGCGGGAGGAGCCGGCAGCCCGGGACGCGGGACGCGGCGGAAAATTGGCGGTTTTCTTCGTATCGACTGGCGAATACTCTCGATAGCTTGCCTACGCTCGTTGTGCGATATCACTGGCCCGCTGTGTAGACGATGTCAAGCTATTTGGGTAATGGTTAAAGCAGATTCAGCTTAGAAGCTAGCTCTCAGAAGCTTTTTTCACACGTTTTTTTTTAGGGTTCCGAATCTCTGTATGGACGAACGGAACCCTTATGGGATCACTCGGTTGTTTGTTTGTCTGTCCGTCTGTCACAGCTAATTTTCTCCGAATCTTCTAGACCGATTCAATTGAAATTTGGTACACATAATATAACCTTCCATGACCCAAACACGGACGCGTAAAAAACAAAGTTTTTTCAACTGTATCGTGTGAAATATCAAATCAAAGGGCTTAGTAAAGGGCTAGGTTAGTACTTATTTTACCCCACTCCTCGTTGTATAGCGCCGTGCGTATTCTTTACGGTTTTTTTTTAATTTCCATTAAAAATATGAATATGAATTCCACCAAGGAGTTTCGCATAACTAGAATAAATAAACTGAATGATCGAACCTCCTTGGAAGCGCTTTTGCTCAATACGTTTGTCTCTTTGTCTGTTTTTAATGCTAAAGGGAAAATGAGGCCAAAGATGTAGTTCAAATTTTCAGCACCACGTGGTGCCATTTGCAAATTAGCGCTATTTTCCTATAAGGAACGTCAAAGACTGATTGCGACTTTCCGACTGATATTTAAAAAGTAAAAGTTTGTTTCATTACCTATAATGTACTTCGTTACACGTTCGGAAATTGGTTTTTACGAACTCGTGACTATGGCAAGCCCTCGACTTCTTCTCGGCCTTATATTGGTCGAATCGTTTGTAAAAACTAACTTACCGCACTACTATCATAAATAGCTATTTTATAATTTTAAAATAGTCCATTCAGAAGTTAACAAAGAAAATAGATGAAAATTGACCATTCCCCCCTTATCTTCGAAACTACTGAGCCTAAATAAGTAATCTATAAGTAAAGACCTATCTTTGTCTTTACTCATAGAGTTTAGGAAATCAGGTTCAGGGCGTTAATATTAAAAGAAAGATAGCGTTTAAACTTTCAAATAATATCGTTATATTTCAAACTTGAACACGTTTCACAGGGAAGGTTTAGTGTCTGATTCCTAACACAGCCAGTAGAGAAAAGAGAGCTATCTAGGGCGGTTGTTGGTTTTATACTGAACTTAGTGACAGAATTGCCATTATTAAAAAGTAAGAATCGACAAATTTTTGCATATATTAAATCGACTAAATACTAACAGAAAGTTGTTAAAAAAATCGGAACTCTTTGCACGCGAGTGCGACTCGCAGTTGGCCCGTTCTTTTTCTTTATTTTCTTTTTTTACATTACATATTGTCTGTATTCCCTGAAAGACTTGATAGTTGTACTTTCTACTCATCACAGTAGCGCGGAAACGGTCATTAGCTACTTTTTTCCGAAAATTTGTAAGACGAAAAGCTAGTACGTTTATAATAGGTACTTCAAGTTTATGAAAAATTTCGGTTTCGAAGAGAAATTGTCTTTCTCTCTTTTTTTATAAAGCTCGAAGTGCCTTTTAACCTATCAACTTTACCCATCTCTTCGTACTTGTTAGCACCGACACCTAGACAAGGCACCGCTGTGCTCGTCAGTACCGATAGCGAGTGCGATGGCTATCTGCAGCTAATTACAGCGGTACACTCGATAACAGCGGTGTAAGCTACTTCGAGATATCTGCGCATTGTGAAGGCACCGTATTAGACATGTATTGGGGTTTCTTGAATGGTGTTAAACTGAATTGGTACCTATAATAAGTGGAGGTTTTTTGTGGTACATATTAGTTCATGTTCTTTTTATGACCCAATAAACTATTATTATTTATTTTCAAGAAATTTTGTATGTAACCATGGCAATGTCTAAAAAAGCTCGGCTTCCGGAACGAAAATTATTGTAAATTTTTGTTAGCCAATCGCATTATTAAAGTAGCGTTTCATTTGTAACGCAGGGGTCAGTTAAACAGTCCCAACCTCAAAGGAGATGAACCAAGTATGGGAGATATAGACACATGTCATTGAGCACTTTCTGTTCCTCTACTCACATAATTCGAAAGGGACGGATACCACACGACCGGAGGATATCGGACATAGAACCAACGGCTTCACGTGCTTTAGGAGGCACGGGGTATCACACAACCGAATGCTAATGGCTGCTGTGACGAAATTTTTGGGTTTTTGTATAAACCCAATAAGGCTGGTTTAACAGCTGTCCGAGAGGCACGGGCCGCTTGCATACGGGAGACCCGGACGGGTGGCGCGCAGTGCTCTGAAACGAGGGTTCAGTGCCATACATTAACGGGCTCTACCCAGAGCGGGCCAATCCGCGTCGTTGTGAAACTATGTTCTAGCGCCTCACGTGGGACTCCGTTCCGAGCACCCGTACGGGTGGTCTGCACGGGCCTCCCAGACAGCTGTGAAACCAGCCTTACACTTTGCCCGAACCGGGAATCGAATCCAGGAACTCACTAGTGGCGGTTCGCGATCACGACCCGCAACGAGAAGAAAAATTAGTCGAAGTTGCCTTTTTTGCCAATTTATTGTTAAAGTATTGTTTTTTTCTGACAACAAAATTGTAAAAAAAATCTACAAATAAAAATAAAAACAAAACAGCGCCATCTAGCGGCACATCTCCGCACTACGCTATCGCGATGGCCAACGCTATTGATGGCGGGATTTCGCGCGGATCGCGATAGCCCGCCCCGCTCCCCCGCCCCCTCGCAGAGTTAGGACCGGATCCACCGGCGCGCCGGCAGATACCAGCATGCCCGCTATTTACTCGGCAAGTCTTTGCAGAAGGCTCATTAATATTAGTTTTGCCACAAGACGTCAAATAGCTCGACATAGACCTCTCCTAAGCATTGCTACATCGGCTTGCCTTCTGCAGTGCATCTTCAGCAACCAGCTTGGGCCAAGTAAGCGTGATGGTTGAACGTGGGATGCTGAGTTGTTGTTTGTTTCCCGGTCAAACAGTGAGTCAGACACAGCTCGGAGTCTGTTTTTGGCCCGATTCATGACATCAGACTCCTTCTTATCACATGGTACTTAAACGTTACTTTATTTAGCAAAGTATGGCAAGCCATGCGGTTGAAACACAACTGTTGCTATGTGGGGGATTCATCTCTGGGTACTCCGTCGCAGAATACAGGCATACTATTATAATTGGAACAGCAAACACCAACAATCCGATCGGTTGAGTCGCTTTTCCGCCGTGGTTCTCGAATTCAATAAAAATATAGAACAAACATTTGTAAAGCCGTCAGTATCGGAGCCTCCGTGATTCGTGTTTTGTACGAGATACTGTACTACACAGACTGTGTACTGGCAGACTGTACAGAGGCAGACTGTGCAGAGGCAGACTGTGCAGAGGCAGACTGTGCAGAGGCAGACTGTGCAGAGACAGACTGTGCAGCTGCAGACTGTGTAGTGGCAGACTGTACAGAGGCAGACTGTGCAGAGGCAGACTGTGCAGAGGCAGACTGTGCAGAGGCAGACTGTGCAGAAGCAGACTGTGCAGAGGCAGAGCCACTTTTAATGACAGCCGTTAAAATTAATGAAACGCTTAAGAAACCAGCGAAAAATAGCATGATCCGGGATAGAAATAATAAATGGAGCTCAATTGTTTCAAACTGTTTAAAGTGTACCCCAAAAACGGAAAGCGCAACAGTGGGCGCCAACTAACTAGATTGGAAGACGATCTGAAAATCACAGCAGGACATCACTGGAGACGGGCAGCGACAGACAGAACTCAATCAACAGAACAGAAACCAATATTTACAAACAATAATAACAATAATATGCATTATTCAAACCGTTTAGTTCAGAATAAAAGGCCATATTATTATGTCCTACAACCAAACACATCGAACAAGTACATCAACCCGTACCTAACTCGCGTGCTAGATTACTACCGACTCCCTTGAACAGAGAGAAGTCCTGTGTTCCAGCACTAGGAATACAATAGGCTGTTTATACTGATTGTTTTTCCGTTATAGTGGTCCTTCTGGCTTCTTTCCGTGTTATAATGCCCTCGTTTTTACTTCTTACTCAACCTAATCGGTTGTTTCTTTTGTGTGGTGCAGCTACTCAAACCGTTACGGTTAAATTGCTTTTATTTTAGAACTTGATTGAATACTGATTGGGCAATCACTGTGTGGCGGTGGAAAGGGATCTTAGTAACGGTAAAATGGTGCAAACTGTTATTAAACTTTAGTCAAACTTTCTTCTCTATATTTTTCTTTTGTATGTAAAATCATCAAATGACTTCTTCTGCTCCGGGCGGGGCGGGACGGCGTGTTAGACGCTCTCTTACTGACTAAAATCCTTCCGTGTTCCTTCAAATGCTCTTTGCATTCTAAAGCCGCCGTAACTCTATCGAACGATTCCGCAATATTCGTCACTATACTGCAGTTAATCTTACTTATCTTGTTAAACACAATGTAGTTGCACAGCACAGCGATATTACGAAGTTGCAGGGAGAAAGGCAGCAATGACCTCATTTCTATAATTCTTAGCAGTTACCTTATCAATACAATAGTTTATATTGAAAATACTTAACACAATCGTACTTCCTACAAATATTACGAATGTTAATGTAAGTCGATGTCTGGATGTTTGTTTATTAAATACTTTGATTTGGTATTAAGTTTCTAAAAGATAGTGAGTTTCTTGGGTTATGATAAGTGTTATCAATCGAGCAAAGCCGCGAGCAGAAGCTGGTATTATAAATGTGAAAGCCTGGAAGGGACTTCCACATCCATGACCGGATTGAGACATGCTATTTTATTTCTTTTTCCCGGATGAACGTTCTCTTAATAATTGCCGACAATCAGGTGAACAAAGTCGCTGGTATAAACGAGTCCTTCAATATTATTACAATTAAGTGTAAAATAATGGAGACATTTTTCTATTGTCCATTATGTTACCATGAGCCACCACATTCCATCCTTGCAGTATATAACATTGACCAGCAGAGTGCGCGGTGTCATTCCGTGATACGAGCTACTGTTATCATGTTAGGAACCTTTGGATTTTGTCTCGTGGCTGTGTGCCTCGTCTGTGTAAGTTTCACGTTCATCACATTTCGATCGATGTCTCGCGATCTTACCTCAAGCTTGAATAATAGGATTCGGGAGGTGTTATGAACGAAAAAAGAGCTAGGAACAATAGGTGTCTCTCAATAGGGTAATGCCTGGTTTAAAAAAACATGATTCTATTTGGTCCACCATTTAGATTATAGAACAATAAAAAAATACGAAGGTAAAACGCATCAAAGATAAGGAGTGGAGGCTTGTAAAGTCACTTTCCAGTAAAAAGTGTACTGGTAAGTGACGTCACACGAGTTTTCAACGCACTGTTGCTTCTTAATTTTTTGTTTACGTGAAAAAAGAAAAAATACGTGGCCAATATTTTTTGGAAACGTATCTGACGAACTAATTAGATTTTTTAGTCAAATACCCTATTCTTTGACTATTTTTCACCTATTTTTAATAACACGCACCTAAAGGATGACCATGAAAAAGTGTTCTTTGCAGTCGTTTTCACTTTGGTATAAACTTAAACGTCAGGTTACTGGCAATATACAAAGATAACGCAAAAATAGTCTCGTTTAATGTTAATAACCCGTTTGAGTCAAAAGTCAGACATCTGAGTGAAAAGTCTCAAAAATTGTTCCATTTTATAAAATTCAGGAGCCCAAAAGAAATTTCAGAAACAGAAAGTTTATCATCAACGATTACTCTTAGCTCAACAGTTTCAATTGCAATTTCTAAGCTGGCGGGACGCCTTCGATGGCTTTTTAGTGAATTGGCGTGAAGAAACCTAACTAAGCGAGAAATTAGAGGAGTGGCCTCTGCCCTGGAGTGGGACAGTTCAGGCTGACTAAAAAAAAACTCTTAAGTTCAATAATGGAACCCACATGGTGACAGGATCCACAGAGGATTGAACTGAGCATGATGTTGTTCTAGCTGTCCTCAGCGAGTCCGATAGTCACACACAAGCACCGAGACCACAGCAAAGCCGGCCCGAAGGAAGCTCCTGCCAGAACTGTGAGTAGTTCAGTGTTGCAATAGCCTAGCTATCTTCCACGGAGAGACTTCAATTGTCCAGTCAGGGTCTTGTTAAGCCACGTCCGTGTGTCACTGCAGGGTGCCACACTGAGATGGTAGCCCTTTAGGTATGAGCACGCTCAGCACAAGTTTACTGTATCATTGTTATGTTATATTATTGTTTTTTTTTTACTATGTGTTTGTTGGTGTTGTGTTGTGTCTGTATCGAATAGAAGTTTTCTATTCTATTCCTATACCTTGGTGACTGGGTATTTCTTACCATGGCATGAGTTACAGCTGTTCTTATACAGGTTGTAAGATTGACGTAGATAGAGTACATGTTTCTGGATCCCGCAGGATGTTACCAGCACTTATTTACTTTCACTAAAACCGTAACGAAAATAAAACTAGAAAGTGATGTGTATAACAACGTGAATAAATTAGTGAATATTTGTTCTTTATTAATCAGTCTTACGAGAAATGTTATTCTACTAATATAGTATTTATTTTATAAGAGCCAAAAAAAGTGGACCTGTATAGAATCTGATTCTGACTTGAACGTCTGGTTCCTGGAATGAAAATCAACAATATTTATTGGCTAACGAATTTTCTAACGCATGTAAGTCGTTTGTTACAGCCGCCCACAGTGAGTCTGTCAGAGGTACTCAAGAATCAAACCAACGGTACCCCGAGTCCAAAGAAAGCACCCGCCAAAAATGTGAGTGGATATTTAAGCGTGTAACGTGGACCTGTGTGAACTTGGCACACGACTTGTTTTAAGCGTGTAACGTGGACCTGTGTGAACTTGGCACACGACTTGTTTTAAGCGTGTAACGTGGACCTGTGTGAACTTGGCACACGACTTGTTTTAAGCGTGTAACGTGGACCTGTGTGAACTTGGCACACGACTTGTTTTAAGCGTGTAACGTGGACCTGTGTGAACTTGGCACACGACTTGTTTTAAGCGTGTAACGTGGACCTGTGTGAACTTGGCACACGACTTGTTTTAAGCGTGTAACGTGGACCTGTGTGAACTTGGCACACGACTTGTTTTAAGCGTGTAACGTGGACCTGTGTGAACTTGGCACACGACTTGTTTTAAGCGTGTAACGTGGACCTGTGTGAACTTGGCACACGACTTGTTTTAAGCGTGTAACGTGGACCTGTGTGAACTTGGCACACGACTTGTTTTAAGCGTGTAACGTGGACCTGTGTGAACTTGGCACACGACTTGTTTTAAGCGTGTAACGTGGACCTGTGTGAACTTGGCACACGACTTGTTTTAAGCGTGTAACGTGGACCTGTGTGAACTTGGCACACGACTTGTTTTAAGCGTGTAACGTGGACCTGTGTGAACTTGGCACACGACTTGTTTTAAGCGTGTAACGTGGACCTGTGTGAACTTGGCACACGACTTGTTTTAAGCGTGTAACGTGGACCTGTGTGAACTTGGCACACGACTTGTTTTAAGCGTGTAACGTGGACCTGTGTGAACTTGGCACACGACTTGTTTTAAGCGTGTAACGTGGACCTGTGTGAACTTGGCACACGACTTGTTTTTTGTTTTCGTTACTTTTTATAGATTTTGATAAGTAGTGAAGCTAACTTTGTAAGTAGAAGCGCCAAAAAACATGAAATAACTTCATCCCCCGATATTGCAAAAAATACTTTTGCAGCAGTTTCTAATAGGACAACGTTCGTAGTGGATTGTAGTGCAACTTTTTTCGTTTGTAGTAAAACGTTTTAAAAAATTTAACTTTTTAAAACTGTTTTCGACTGAATTATTTCCGGTCTGAGGACTACAAATATTACTACAAATGCTGAAAATTATTGAGAGGCGTTCATACAGGTTAGTAGTGGGCGAATTTTCATTTGTAGTAAAACAGAAATTAATTAAAAGCGATCAAGTGGAGTTAACTTTTTTTTTTACTATTTGCGACTCAATCACTGCCGGTCTTAGGAATATATATGGTAACTACAAACGCTGAAAATTACTGAAAGACGTTCAAAGAACAGAAATTGATCACAAGCGATCAAGTTGAGTAATTTTACTTTGGATTGAAAACGACTCAATCAGTTCCCGTATAAGGACTATATGATTATATGATTTCACAGAGGTTTGTAGTGGACAAATTATTGTTTGTAGAAGAACAGAAATTGATCCCAAGCGATATCTGTATCTTCTATCTATTCTATATATACATCATAATAAATCTGCAGGAAAATCATTTTTGTACATCGAAAATATTTCGAAAAAAATAGTCAGGGTGTTAAAGGATAACAAACAGAACCTATTTCCAGTATTTATGTCTGTTTGGATGTGCATGTATCACGTAAAATGTACGAAACCAAGGTAGATAACTGTTATACATATAGATTGAGCGTAACTTGGTAAATGTATCTATAACATGAGCACTACTTAAGTTACTACACTTCTTAGGTTGAGTAGAAGCATTTGTCTACTAACCAGACGTACTGTTTTTTCCATACTACGAGATGGGAATGTTTTAGTTCACTTGGTAATTTGTTGAATAGTCTCTCATTAACAATTAGAATATAATAGAAATCTCTTTATTGTACTCCATAACAAATCACAACAGGACCTTATTTTTTTTTTATTTGTCTATTTTTATACCCCATTATTCCCATGATGAGTGGTTGCGCTATTTTCCGATAAGGAGTTACTTCGTAGCGCATGTCCAGACCAACTCATATTTACCTAAACATCTATTTTGCTTTATGACATAAACAATACACAACACAACAATATCTCACTAATACTAGATTTTGAGTTTCAGTCACTTGTTTATCTTTGAGGTTCAACGTCCAAAGCAAATTCAATAAATATAACTAAACTCAACGCAAAAAGAATAATCGAGACCGGTTCATAAACAATAAAGACAAGACCCAACAACATGGTTGACTTGTACACATCTGGGTACCTACCCCTTTACAGCGTAACTGCGTGATGTTATATTATAAACTGGTGTAAACAATAAACAGACATGCGATTTCAGCAGTCCCGGAAGATTTGCTATCATTTATTGAAGAGTTCCGTTGCCTATCTCCGAAGTTCCTCATCAGGTCTTGACCAAATTTAAATAAGACCAGTATGAAAATTTAATCTTCCAAACAAAAAAAGTGTCATCCAATGAGTTGAGAATTGGCGATAATAGCGCTGAACAAACATACAAAACAAAAACAGTCTAATTGAGAACCTCCTCTTTTTTAAAGTCGGTTAAAAATATTAGGGTGTAACAATGGGTGGTCTTATGCCTACAAGCGGTCTTTTACAGACGCCTCTTGGATGGATTTGTCTGAGAAGGAGAAAAGATACGTTACCTACGTCTCTTTAAGTACAGAGAAATTGTACACCAGCACCACCACCACCACCACCACCACCTGGTCCACGGTGTACAATTTCTCTTCGACAGATATTTGTTTTATATTTATTTAATTGCAGCCGCAGTCTTCGGCGAGTGTGTATGCGAGTCTTAGGAACCGACTCCACCGATACCTGATCTCGAAGAAAGCACTAGGAAACGTGAGTATAGATGTTAAAAACATCCCCTCGTGCGTAGAGTTGTAAACGGGTAATATTTTTAATCCATAGACTATCCATACCATATAAAGCATACAATAAAATAAAAGTACAGGGTGGAATTTTTACAGATTTTAGTCGGTTCGATTCCCGGGTGTGGCAAGCGAATTTTTGAAAATCTTTGAATGCAGTTTTCTTTCTATTCAAAAATAAAGGAATGTTTTCTTTGAGTAAAATTTTCTATCTACAGTATTCAGAGTACTTTCCCTTCAGGTGGCATTACAAAATTCCACCCTGTATATGCGCTATGTTTTGCCAATATTTGGCGTACAAAATTTACATAAACAAGCAATTATAATTACAGTTCCAATTCATAACATTAAACAAATAATTTAATTAAAAATATATCAGTTAGGTAAACAGGTCATTACAATCTTAGATAAATAAACACATTTATACGTAATCAATAAATAAAATCAAAAGTGCTTAATTAGCTAGTTGGAATCGAAATACCTCTGTTTATCAGTTATATTATTTCAATATAAATTATTTAAAAAAAAACATAAAAATAGTAGCCCACCGGTATTGGAAACAGGGTACAATCTACCCGGTCAGGGCTCCAGAGAGAGGCCTCCTAATAATACGAGCTGGGTTCAGAAGTACCGCTTTCTGAATCAGACCCTTGATCCAGCCGCCTAACGAGAGCCTCCTAAAGTGTTGGTCGAGGCTTCTGCCTATGCCATTGGCTATGCCATTGGCTATACCATTGGCTATGCCATTGGCTGACACGACTATCAGTGCAATGATTGCTGAGTCCACACCCCATACGTCGAAAACCTCGCAAGCCCAGTCAAGATATTTGTTTATCTTTCTCGGCTTCCACGAGGTTTTCGTCATGCGGAACTGTTATGTACCGCATGACGAAAGCACAATAGTCCTGTCAGTGATGATGGACCGATCCCAGTACAATGTGATATTGCCATTATCGAGAACTGGGTTGGGCACATACCTGTAGTACAGCACTTTCGAGTCCACAAGACAAAGAAAGAAAAAACTATTTCATTTGGCACACACAGATACACACAATATATGTACAAATAAAAGGAAACTTAATTTTATACAATTATATTGTGTGTCCCGCGGCTGCGAGAGAGTATTTCAGAGCAAGTTACTGATTGATAATCTTGGCTAAAGGCGTGTGCCTATGCAAGTACTCTGTTCAGTTTTTTATGGTGTCGGACGTAAAAGAATAGCACCATCCGATCACTTCCCGTTGGTGTCGTAAGAGGCGACTAAGGGACTCACCCTAGAATGGGCGGCAGCATTCTCTGTGGGTCTGTGCATTGCAACAGCTACACTGCGATCGGCAACCCGTCTGTCATGCGTGGCGATTATGGCAAATCCACCCTTGGGGGAGAGATTTTGGTGCATAGTCATGTCCCTGCCTTCATCTCTAAGTTCAGTTTCGGGGAATTGTAAAACATACAACTCTAAGTTGTGTTGTTATTTCAGCTGTCCACCGAGAGTCATTTTGTCACAGTCGAGAGACAAGCCCCCGGCCATAATGTCTCGAAGGGATCATCCGACCAAAATTTGAGGATTATGATTCGTCTTAAAAGAATCGGTAGCAATATCCATACTTAATTTTATTAATGCAAAAGTAACTCTGTTTGTTACCTCTTCACGTCTAAACGGCAGAACGGATGTGGACGAAATTTGGCACTCGAGTAGACCAAGTCCCGGATAAATCGACAGACAAAATCTACTTTATTGTACACCAAAAATAGTTACACAACTCTTTTACACAAACTAAATTCTATGGATACAATAGCAGTCTTCTTATCTATGACAACCTGAGGGTAGACTGAAAAAACTAATGGACAACGGGAGCATGTGCCCTTGAGATCATTATTGACTATCACGCGAGCAAAGTCGCTGGTAGAAGATAGTGCATAGTAAATGTTAAACATAGTAAAATACGGTAACATCCAGAATGCTGCCACTAACATGTTTGGTTATTCAGAACACCGCAACGAGTATGAGGGTCACACTTGAGAACTACACCGACGTCACCACGTCCAGCGCTCCCGGCGTCAATGTGCGTATCATGACAAACCACCTGAATGTTAGACCACCGGTATTTTTATCATATCATAAATGGTGCTTGTGGTAATAATAGCCGCACCAGTCGATCTTCTAGGTAAAGCAACGCTTGCCGAGGTTGGTCTGTCGATGGGTGACCCTCTTAAAATACCGAAACTCCTCCGTGCCTCGGAAAGCATGTTAAGCTGTTGGTTTAGGCTTTCATTTAGAGTTCTATGGTATTCGTAACGGATTGTCAGAAGCCAGAAAATCTGTCCAGTCTTGCCAAGAAGTACCGTGTTACCCAATCACTGGGTTGTGGAGGTCTCTCCACGTAAAATACTGGGATTTAGCTGAATCCGACCTCAATACAGGGAATCGGAAAAAGAGTAGGCAGGCAGGCAATGGCACTCTGACATGTCCGCTCTGTGCTCAAAATTTTTTGGGCCAAAGTTGAATTTGCAAGTCGCATCTCAGAGTGTCAATTCAAATTGAAAAATGAGATTTTTTCGAGACATCAGAATTGATATTAGAATTGGCCCACAAGTTTTGCAACTATCGTAAGGAACCGAGGGATGAAGTCGTTGTGGCCGAAATCGGCTAGATGGCGTCATCGTCATAATACGTATGAGAGAACAGAAGGTCTAACACTACGTTGTTTAGTTGTTCCAGCAGTCCTTGATGACTCCAACAGTCACACTGAAGAACCACAGCGACGTCACTACGACGAAAGCACTCCACGAAAATGTGACTTTAAGTGTCCTCCTTTAAGTGTAAGAGAAAGCGGTCATTGCACAAATCTTCGCGTTTAAAACGAATCCGTCGTCGCGCCGACAAAGGCCGCTTTCCTACTTGATCGCGTTAACACACTTTTCAAATTGTACTGAAACTGAAAAAACGCTGTCTGGTGACAATAATGGAACGCTTAGTCGATGGTGAGATCGCTGGCTAAAGTGACTACATAGTAAATGTTGTTCATAAGGTATAAGTACTATTACGGAGTCAAATTAGGATTAACCAACACTACTTGCTCCTTAGAACGCTTGATTTTAATATACATTTCCTCGACTGTACTGTTCAGCTGAACTAGGAAATTCTTTGAGTTCAGGTGAAGACTTTGAGTATGACACAACAGAAGGTTTAACATTTATTTGTTTGGTTGTTACAGCAGTCTACAGAAGGCCCGTTCGTCACATTTAAGTACCAAGATTATCACGCCCCCGGCGCGGTGAAAGCACCCCACAACAATGTGAGTATCATGACTCCAACAAATTTCATCAATTAAACTGAACGCGATCAGTAGCAGATTTGAAACGAGTTCAAGGGCTGTCAGTGTCATCATTCAATTTGCCAAGCCGTTTCCCAACTACGCTGGGTCGGCTTCCAGTCTAACCCGATGCAACTGAGTACCTACCTATTTCACATGGAGCGACTGCCTATCTGACTTCCACAACCCAGTGGGTAATAAGATACCCGTTGGCAAGACTAGTGTCATTATTTCTGGGTTATAACTACCTGTTATCACTGTCAAAGATCTCAGAGAATCAAAATCAAAAGTGATTTATTCAAATTATGCTATGTGCTGTACCAGCACTTTTTGAACGTCTAACTTCTACATTAAGACAGTCCTCCAAAACGCCCGCCCGTCATTACTTCCTAGTGTTTTAGCTGGGAAGAAGAAGTGGCGCAACAAATTCCCCAGCAACACATCTGTGTGTTAAGTTTTAAAAATCTGAATTTATTCCGTAGTATGCAAATTAGTTTACAAAACATGACACAGAAAAATAATATATCCAATATGTAAATTAAATTTTAAATGTAACTAATTGACACTTGTTAGTTCGCACATTCAATTTCATCGGTTTGTCACGTTTGTCGTTTATCATGTATCGATCAGTCACCACAAGCAGCAGTTCAGGCGCAAAAATAATATAAAACAGTTATAGAACAATACTAGTTCATAATATGTTGCAATACTACTCATTATAAAACAATTGTAATGAGTAGATAGTGCCGAAAAAAATATAATAAAAGTTGACTGACTAAGCGTATATTTTACCTACTTAAAATGTTTGCATAAATGAAACCGTGAGAATTCCAATCTCTTTAAATAGATCTCTAAACAAAACTCTTGACCCTAGCTGATATATTGCACGCACTGCACGTTTTTGTAAGACAAATATATTTTGTTTATCAGCAGTTTTTCCCCACGATAGCATAACGTAGGATTAGGTCCTACGTTATGCTATCGTGGGGAAAAACTATGCGCTATGGAAATAACTAAAATAATAAAACAAACCAGCCGAGCTGTGTCAATGTTAGATATTGTCTAACTTTCTTGACGATGTATGCGGCAGAGCTGAGCCTTTCCATTAAGCTTGATAAATGTGCGCCCTATTATAGTTCGGAATCAACAGTTATGCCCAAAAAATACTGCCGAGACCTCGTCACATAAGATGACCTTGGGTCCTAAATTTCTAACATTTGGCAAATCAATCTATTATAAATTCCGTTGGTTGGTCGTATACTACCAACCAACGGAATTTATAATAGATTGATTGGTATTTAGAAATAGATTGCTTGGCGCAAACCAATCCGTAACCATTTAGAGAGCGCTGCTTACGTTATCGAAAGCTTGTCTATACCTGTACTTTAAAGATAAGAGAGGTATCATCCGCAAACAATACTACGTCACAGGTACCTTTTAAGAAAAATGGTAAATCGTTTATGCACACCACAAATAAGAATGGACCCAGTTTTGAGCCTTGAGGCACACCTTATTGCACTGATAGCCCGGAAGACTTGACACCATTGACATCAACACATTGGAATATACTATGTAAGTATGAATTAATTACGGTAAGAGCCTAGCTGCGGAGACCGTAATGACATCGTTTACGCAAAAACGTGTCATGGTGCATACACCAAAGCGTTTGATTGCATACAATCAAACGCTTTGGAGAGATCACAGAAAACTCCAATTGCATTTTGCGAGTTCTCCCATGTTAAATACGTGTCTTAGGAGGAACACCCGCATCTGTTGTCGATCGTCCTTTTGTAAAACCATACTGGTAATTATGGAGTAGTCTATTTAAATAAAAAAAAAATTACAACTGCTTGTTTATGTTTTTAGATTTAAAGATATTGAAAACGCTAACTACATCACGTGGTGTTATGTGCTCAAATCTAAATAATTAATTACACTTAGGCAAACTACTATGCAAAAGTTTTCAGCTTTAGAAGGGGATGGATTTAAAGAGCGAGTTGTAGTTATAGGTTATAAGATGCCTGAACTACGTCAGCAGCTTTATATAACTCTAACTGCTCTGTATTATCACCACGTTCTTGTGCCAGACTCAACCAGGTTCTACTCGTGATGGCAACAATGACGTCTTCCAATCGGACTGGAAGAAGAGGCGACGCCAAAGGACTCACTTTCTTCTAACAGTCCTTGGAAGCCAGTCGGTGACTCCACCTATCATCGCACGGTTGGTCAGGTGTCCCCAGCTTGCCATTTGAGTTCCATAATTTATTTTCCGATTTCCAAAATCTTCTTACGTCTTCAGAATTCGGATTTCCACGTTTGAAACTCTTACTAGTTACTACCAATCACTCACTTAAGACTAGTTTTAATTAATGCTCCCGGCAGGTTCTGTATTCAAATATCAACTAGTTTTCCAAAATATCAACTAGTTTTCTAAATATCAACTAGTTTTCTAAATAACAACTAGTTTTCTTTATATCAACTAGTTTTCTAAATATCAACTAGTTTTCTAAATAAAAACTAGTTTTCCAAATATCAACTAGTTTTCCAAACATCAACTAGTTTTCGAAACATCAACTAGTTTTTCAAATATTACTATAAATTCGTTTCAGAGTCTGCAGTCGTCGATAGCAGAGGTGATCCGTGGGGACGCTCACCAGCAGCACCTCTTCCAACAGCTCTTGACCCTGGACCTGAACACTTTGCTGCCAGAATACGCAGATAAACACAACGATATCTTAAGCTACTTAACGTATAATTATTAAAGAAAACATTTTGTAGTTAAAGACTTTTTTCATTTGTGTCTATTCACACGAAGAAGGAGTGTTTTTGGTGAATTCCTGAAGAGAGAGAGAGAGAGATCAGCACTGCATCATAAATCATAACTGCCATATAAAGATCTTATTGAAGTCCATGGACTTAGTAATACCAAGTAACCTCAAGCCCGAGGTAAAATTTATTGGAATGGGTGGCCAGATAGAGGCAGTTGTGTCAAGTATCTTGTTGATAAATTTAACCATTCTTTATCAATTTCCTCCCATATTGCACAAAAAATGAGGACTTGAGGGCAATGTACGAGTAAAACCACATTTAGAGAGCCTTTTGCGATAGACCCGAACGACGAAATTTTTGACGTTCAGTAAGTGCTGATTTACAGCCTAGTTTAGTATTTACAGCAAAGTCTTACCATGTGATTAGTTTATTTAATATTGATTGGCAGTTTCTTTATTCAAATGATAATTTGGATTAGTTTTGTTTACATAGAATTTGAAAGTGCACAATAGAGTTAAAAGAAACTTCATGAATTTTTTTTAGAATTTGAATTACGAATTTGCTAATTATTAGTAATTAAACGGTTAGATTTTTAAAATAAATAACGCTACTAGTACCTATCTACAAGGGAGCAACTGAATCCATCCATCATCTCGTCACGTCAACCTGACGTTCACAAAATGCTGACACTTTTAACTCTGGTATATTTTTATTTCTAGTTCCGTGTCACACTCCCTCCCCTCATGCATCCCTCCTGTGTGACGTCACGTTGTACACCTCTCCACGCAATGTGCACACCCATTGAGTGAAGAGCGAGCAAGGTTGTGCGTGCCTTTAAAACAGTTAATCGAGTCTGTGTTCTACAAAAAGAAACCCAACACCTCGAAGTTAAAACGAATGAATTTTTATTTTTACCTGACTCCGGCGAAGCAAAACTGAGGGTTGTAACAAAACAGTACATTCTTACAGAAGTAGGCTATCATAAGCTTTAGGACAGTGGTATATGACCAGGACCACGGCTATCCTCTGAATATCACTATAAATATGTATTCAATTCATTAAAATATATAACTCGTAAGTTGTTTATTTCATAGACTATAAATATTCAAAAGTTTGTACATAACAATTTCCGATCAGAATATTTTCTTGTTTCATATCTTGAGCGTGGTTGATCAGTAGTCGGGTTTGGGTTTTTAACCGACTTCAAAAAAGAGGAGGCTCTATGTTCGGCTGTATGTATTTTTTTTTAATGTTCGTTAACCGATTTTTCAAATTCTTTTTTTTATTCAAAAGCCTATACTCCTAAGAATGACACATTGTCACCAAGTCAGGATCTGATTATGGGATCCCAGGAAAATCGAGGGCAACCCTCATATTTAATAGGCACACAGTGTTTTTCATATACATTCTAACGCAATTCAAAAAAACTCTGAATGGTGCTACTTGTCGCAAAACGCAATTTGTTTTACAATGGCAGTATTTACGAAAACTGCCGGTCCTCTGTGATTTAGAGAAATTAAAATGAGGTAGATGTATGCTACACGAAATCCAAAATTTGCTTCAGTAACATTTATTTTTCAAACATGGGCATGCAATACTGTCAATTTTGACCCCGTATCTCAATTTTTCCTGTGGGAACGCACCCTGTTTTTATTATTTAATAAAATTAATACACATTATACCTATATTTTATTTTATTTTTATAATGTCGAATCCAAAAAATCTAATAAATTCATGACTGGCAGAGGTTAATTAGGGCGAATATTGCTTGCAGAACAGTAAATCGATGGGTCCGAAACGTTCTGGAGTGGTGACTGCGTACCGGAAGACGAAGCGTTGGAATGTGTCTCATAAGGTAGACTGATGAAGGCGACGGGAATTCGCTGGATGCGCGACGCTCTGGGCGTAGCGAGAGGGAGTGTCAGACTCTTAATGACTGAAACCCATTCGTATTCCTCCAAATGCCTTTTGCATTTCAGGGCCGCGGTAACTCTATCGAAAAATTCCGCAACCCCGGCAGGAGCCCAAGAGCTGACTTTAAATTTGGCCAGAGGCATATAACGTGGCAATGCCCCCAGTCTCTTGGGCATATTACCAGCTGACAGCAATGAGGACGAATTTTTTGATGCTATTTTAGTTTGTTATTAGTTCAGTTTATTTTATTGGTTAATTATGTAGTGCTGTTGGATTTTTTATTTAGTTTACACAAGAAAAAACAACATTATCTGATTAACTAACTATTGAAGTCATAGTACTATTGTGGCCGCTTGTTAGGACTAAACTTAGGGTTTCAACGTAACTGTGACACCTTACCTATCTGACCTACAGACTATCTTACTAGTGTTATTGTTAAGGATTTTTTGTTTAAGTTATAATTATAATATTTCAGTTCAGTGAACGTAAAGAATGTTTAATTCTTCAATGTTCAACGCTTCTCTAGCGTGGCTCACTGATTCAATGTAAACATTGGACACACTTGTGTCGCTGACCGCTGCTACGAGACTTTTGAGACTACTTTAGAATAAAGTTAAGGTTTATATGAGTTAACAGCTTATTTTGTTTATTTAGGGACAATAAACAGCTACAAAATATTAACATAACAAAATTATAAGGTATAGTAAGATAACAATATTGCAGCTCTACTACATTATCCGCATATTAAAAAACAAATATTTGGTAGTGAGTGCCACCAAAATTTTTTATTAAGCATACAATACATATTAAAATTAACTTATTAATTATATTTTTATTGTATGAGTTATTTAACTAATAAAAAAATAACTTAGTAACAAAACAATAAAACATTAAAATTAAATAAAATAGGATTAAATTCATTTCATAGCATAATTATTAGATAAAAGATTCATAACATTCCATTTAAATTTTGATTTGGAGCATGCAAAAATGTCAATATCTTATATTCCGAGGAAACAGAAATTAAAAATCTTTTAAATTTCTGTTTGGCACAGGACTCTTGTAATTATGAGCATCATGAGCTTACTTCAAAATGTAAAAGTCTGTTTGTTTGATATTCAGTCCTCAACTCTTCAACGTCCAACATATTTGGATGATACTTGTCACATAAGTAGAATAAAGACACAGCTGGGCCTTCCTAAGGAATTCTATTTCCGTGCCATCTCGCACCAGCCGTCACGGCATTCGCTAGATCTTTCTGGGCATACCTTCCGGTTTTCAGGCACCCCTCGCGAGACTATTGTCCAGCAGTCACTGTACATGGGGCTGACATGACCTGCCCCCTTACCTATGTACGTCGATTGTTCATGGGGCAAAAGCGTCTTCATTTATTTATCCCAGGAGTACGTTCCCTTTTTTATTTTGTTTTATTTAGTATGGGTTTGCTCTTGACTCTAGTCTAGGTCATAGATGACAGAGACAAAGTCGACGATGGAGCGAGCTTACCCAGGAGAAGCCTGTTCACTCTAATTTTGAAGAGATTAGGGTTGTATGCGTTCGGAAATACAGACGCAGGCAGAGAGTTCCATTCCATTGCTGTACGCATTATAAAAGACGTTTGGAAACGTTAAGTGCGAATTGGTGGAATAGCAACAAGGTAGGGGTTGTAACTTGCAGTGCGTCTAGATGCACGATGCGGTGATGAGCTAAGCTGTGAAGCTTGGCATCCACCAGTTCTACGTCGCCAATGAGCCTCTTAGCCCTGCGTTCTACTGAGTCAAGCGCGGCAAGTTGGTATTTAGCTGAGCCATCCCAAAGGTGGCTGCATAATAACCCTCAGCATTTCCCTTAGCATAATAACCTACTTTCACGAAGAACGTCAGGCTGGCAGAAGCTAGTCCTACAATATTATTATAATTACGTGTAAATAGAGACTCTATCCTATTGTTCATTATGCTAGCCATGGCCTGTCACATTCCATGCTTGCTGTATATAACATAAATCAGTAGAGTGTGTAGTCTCATTCAGTGAGCAGTTCCAGTACTGTCAACATGGAGAGAACCGTGGGATTGTGTCTCCTAGCCGTTTGCGTCGTCTGGGTAAGTTACAGATATTAGTCAGCAGCATTGGCAGTAGAGAGTGTGTTGTGTTCACTCGAATGTCTCGCTGATGGTGGCACGTGTGTCGGATCATTCAGTTCCCTTCAAAATGCAGGAGCTGAATCGTGCTGATACACGCGTCATGTTCATAAACGGGCGCCATCAGTGGAAACTGGTTTTCTCTTCTCTGCCACTGGCTTGATTTAATTGTTATATTTTTAATTGTTCCGTAAGATACCAAAATATCTTGAAAGATTGTGAACTCTCGATAAATTGTCAAATGAACATTTGTTCTGAAATTATAGGAATCAAAATCTCCTATTCTATAATATCCCCGTGTGTTCCGAGAAATTGTGGATTGACATAAACTGGCGACCAATCAGCTTTCTGGTCTATAATATATCTGTTTTGGTGTGATAGTTAAATTGGAAACTTGACCCCTCATTGGTCTTTTTTCTCTGAATAGACCAATGAGAGCCTTGTTTAAAGGTTTACTATCACACAAAAACGGATAAATTGTAGACTTGTGCTCTAGATTGGTCGCCATTTCATGTCAGTCCACAATGGACCAACCTTGACAATAATAAATTCAAAGGTGTTTATTTCAAATAAATGCTTTGAATGGAATCCCTAATGTATACTTGTCAGCTTGTTGTATTCGTATGCTTGCAAATAATTATTATTCTTATTCCTGGACCACTTTATTTTGCTTAGACTTTTTTTTTTTTTTTTTTTGATGTCGGGGGAAATCCTCATGGAAATCCTCCACTCCGCCTCTGCGGGCCACCTCGCGTTTGCAAGGGGAGCGTATGCCCTCCTCCGACGCCCGATGCGCCTGCTGCGGTCAGGGAGAGCGGTTGTGATCTCCCTCTCCCTTTCCGCAGCCTCCTTCTGCGCGATAACTGTCTCGCAGAAGGAGACCACCGCGTCCCAGGACTCCTCACCGCCGACCATAGCATGGACTACGGCCGGCAGCGAGAGGTCACCGCCTACAACAGAGATGAGGGCACGGCGCGGCTCCTCCCAAGCTGCACACTCTGCAAGCGTATGCCGTGCCGTGTCCTCCCGACAGTCGACGCAGTGGTGGCATCGAGCGTCCGGCTCCCTGCCTATGCGACACAAGAACCTCCCGAAGCAGCCATGCCCCGAGAGGACCTGCGTCGCACGAAACGACAGGGAGCCGTGCCTTCTCCCGAGCCAGAGGTCGAGCACTGGCCGGATGGCCTCGATGGTGATGAGGCCGGCGGAAGGGCTCGAAAGCCTGTCCCGCCATTCCGCCACCAGGACCTCGCGCAGCTGCGACCGACGCAGCTCCAAGTGTTGCTGCGTCAGTCTTTCGCCGCGCGCCCGCGCGCCCTCGCGCCACCTGTGCAGTGACGCGAGCACTTTCGCCTCCAGGTCCCACGGCGGAGATCCGGCCAGTGCGCAAGCCGCCTCGTAGGAGATCGTGCGATATCCCCTGATGACTCTGACGGCCATCACCCTCTGCGGCCTCCGCAGAACAGTGATGGTGCTGGCCGTCAGGTCAGCCGCCCAGATCGGGGCCCCATAAAGGGCCATCGATCGCACGATCCCCACGTACAACCGCCTACAGGCGGTGCTCGGGTCCCCCAGATTGGGAAGCAGCGTTGACAGCGCCCCCGCCGCGCCCAACAACTTGGGCGCCAGCCGCCGGAAGTGGGGGCCGAAATCCCACCGGCTGTCGAGCACCAATCCCAGGTACTTCATGGTGGACTCGACAGCGATACGGGCCCCCCCGACCACAATGTGCGATCCCGGCGGCGGCGCTCGCCGGGGGCCATGAAAAACAATGGCCTCCGACTTGTTGAGGGCCACCTCCAGGCCGAGGCGCCGTATGCGGCTCACCACCTGTGAGACCGCAGCCGTCGCCAGCAACGCTGCCTCCCTGTGCGAGCTCCCCCGGGCAGTGACCAGTGTGTCGTCAGCGTAACACACCAGGTTCACTCCCGGCCGGAGCTCGCCCCTCAGCACCCAGTCGTACCCGATGTTCCACAGGAGCGGGCCCAAGACCGAACCCTGCGGAACACCGCACGACATGGGGCGCTGGTATCTACCATCACGTCCCAGATAGGTGACACACCTTTCCGCCAAATAAGCCCCGACGACGCGGCGGAGGTAGGAAGGCACTCGATGATATCGTAGTGCCTCCCGAATACAACTCCAGGGCAAGGTGTTGAAGGCGTTGGAGATGTCCAAGGACACCGCCAACAACACACCACCCCGCGACACCGCTTCCTCCGCCAGGACTCTCACTCGGGATATCGCCGTCACAGTGGAGTGCCCTTGCCGAAAGCCGTATTAGCATTCGGCTAGGTCCGGCCTCTCCCCGCACAAGTGGCCGACGAGGCGGGCTGCGATTATCCGCTCAAACAGCTTGCCCACCTCGTCGAGCAGCACTATGGGCCGGTACGCGGACTAGACTTATGTTATCTATAATGATGTTTATGTTGGCACGAGTGAACCCGACAATTGTTTTCTTGTCATTCAATTATATTTGTTTTTCTTTTGTCATGGTGTGCAAAGAGTCTATTCTATTAATCTATCTTTAAATGTTTATGCGGTACGACAGCTGAGTATTTAAGTGTTTGATTTCATCATCATCATTATTTTGATTCATCGGTCGTCTGCTGGAAACAGGCCTCCCCAAGTCGCCACATCGACCTGTCGCATGCGTCTCGCTTCCAGTGGATTCCCGCGGCTTTCACCAGGTCTTTGGTACATCTTGTGGGGACAAGAAGGAGTTCCAACGCTGCGTCTCCTGGTCCGCGGTTGCCGCTCAAAAACTCGGCACCATCGACCATCTGTTCTGCAACTGCCACTTAAGTTTGCCAATTCTTCGGGCTATGTCGGTAATCTTGGTTCCCCAACGGATATCATCATTTCAAATTCGATCACGCAAGGAAACTCCGAGCAAGCCCTTCCTCATTGCAATAGATTCTAGATTCGGGACTAAAGAAATTGACTAAGCACGGTATTTTTACAGCAATCCTCGGCGTCTCCGGCTATCATACTCAGGAGGATGCATCGCAGCAATGAGATAGTCACACCCAAGAATAACCACAGCAATGCAAGCCCGAAGGAAGCAGCGGTCACAAATGTTAGTATCGTCATTCAGTGTTAAAATAGATGATTGACCATGTACATAATATAGCTTGGCAAGCTGTTGTCTTGTAAATCGTTATGAAGTATTTTATTTTTGTTTGTTACTTGTCTTACTTAAACATTTTAAAAACTATATTTGAGCAGATAATTTGTAGGAGGATTTGCAGGTAAGAACTAGTCCCCATCAAGAGCAGCTCTCCTTCACTTCAAATAATGTTTTATGTAACAAGGAATATTGTTGTCGTATTACATACTTATTTTAATAAAAAATGCTTAGCAGTCCTGTGTGGAATATAATTCTGAGAAGGAAATCTAGTTTCTAGAATAGTAAATAATAAAAACGAAGTTTTTTGGCTAAACAATTGTCAAACACACGTAACATGTTTGGTTGTTACAGCAGTCCTCGGTGAGCCTGTCAGTGATACTAAAAGACTTAGAAAACAGCAACGCGAACCCGATGGCAGCAACTGATAAAAATGTGAGTGTAATGAAATTATGATTCAGGGTGGACCAAAGTTCACCAACAGCCGTCACTATCATCAACATCATCATAATTTCAGCAGAATGACGTCCACTGTTATACATAGGCCTAAGTGTTGCCACATAGACCGGTTCTGTACGTCTCGCATTTCGTGCGTCTTGGTGAAATTCTCTTACACGTAAAAAGACTGCACGTTAAGATGAATCAAGTCGGAAAGTCGGTCATCAATTACCTTAATCATTTGTAGATGTGATACAATATACTTTAGCTTAAATTTTCGAGGCTATATCTTGATTTCCATATCTATCCAATTTACATTGATCTATTCGGAGTCAACAGGAACCAATAATTCTGAAAATAAGCTATAATAGCATCTACCATAAAATCAATCGGTCACATATGTATCTGACTGAAGTTGAAAAGTAAAGGTATAACAGTAAGGTAAGGTAGGTCTAGTAGGAAGCCGCTCCACGTAAAATACTGGTATTCAGCTGAATTCGGTTTGACTGGAAGCTGACCCCAATATAATTCGGAAAAGGCTAGGCAGATGATGATGAGTATAGAAGGCCTAACAATAAGTGGTTTGGTGGTTACAGTGCTCGGAGAGCCTGTTTGTCACATCTAAGAACCGAGCCCATCGTCAACGCCGCCCGAGGATAACACCTGATACAAATGTGAGTATTATGAGTCAGTGTTGAAAAACCTTAACCGGGCCCTATTTCGCTATACTGAAACTTTCATTTCTTCCATGCTCATATAGAAGGGCTCGTAGTAAAATAATACACGTTCCACGGGTCGATCCCAAAGCTTTAATGTGTCGAGGTCAATCTGTGGATGGGTGACCATCCATTGTATACTGACTGCCATTTGTAGATCTTTAACAGACGTCACAGGTAGTCAGAAGCTAGAAAATCTCCTCCGTGCCTCGGAAAGCACGTTCTGTTTTGGTCCCGGCTGTCAGTTGTAGATCTTTGGCAGTTGTTACGAGTAGTCAGAAGCCAGAAAATCAGACACGAGTTTTCCCAAGAGGTATCTTGTTATTGGTTACCGGTTTGTGGATGTCAGATAGACAGCTACTACTATCAGAATACTTCTCGCGATTTGAACATATACAACCGCCTAACAACAACCACCGGCAGTTGCCCACCTCCGACTGGTCGGAGGATCCTACCTTTTCAGTGAAGGTCTGCAGGATTTTTCCGCATATCTCAATGTGCGGTTGATATGTCACATGACTGAGAGTGGTTTTCACTAATGCAACTGTGACGTTAATTACTCGATCGGGTTACCGTACACGTTTGCGAAATTTGTACGGCAACAAAAAGAACCGCAGCGCCATCTACGATGAACTAACAACAAAATCCTGCATCGCGCAAGCAAAGTTCTCCGTGCGATTTGAACATATACAACAGTCCGAATATCAACTATTGGGCAGTTGCCCACCAGACCCAACAACCGTCTGGTAGGAAGATCCTCCCACTACACTAGAGGTATGCGGGACTTTACTCTCTGTTCCGCATACCTCTGTAGTATGGACAAAAGAGCTTTTCCATTACTGATTGCTTGTACAAAAGCAATTTTCCGCTACTGACACCAGAGGCTTTAGACAAGTGACATTCGTCAGTGGCAGCGTGGCGAAGGCGAGAGTCAAAACGTAAAAAAAGTATGGGATTGAAAATCGCTGTCGAAATTTTACGTGTGGAATCCACTATTTTAGCATTTAATTACTTTAGCAGATAATACGACTCTTTGTGTATAGCCTCAGAGGGCTCTCAGTTAGTACTAAGTTGTTTGGTTGTTACAGCAGATCTCAGAGAGCGCGTTAGTCACTCTTAAGAACCAAGAATACAACAAGGACGATACGAAGGAAGTAACCGAAGCCGAATGGTTGATAGAGGAGTCCTCAGAGAGCCCGCTTGTCATACCCGAGGACCGAGATAACAACGACGTTGACTCGAAGGAAAAGACCAGGGAAAATGTGAGTATCATGACTCAGGGTGACCCAAATAGCTATACCCTAACACTAGTACATGGTTTTGACTTAAAGGTACGAAGTTCGGGTTAGCGAGTCAACCTATAATTAATTATTGCTCCACCGCTAAGCAAAGTCTCCCCCACAGCCTTCCACTCTTCCGACGTTTTGCCCTCTCCGACAAATTCGTCATAAAGGCCTCTAAGTCGTCGAAAGGCCTTCCTTGGCGTCGACGCCCATCCTCTAATAAAATTACATAACCAATTTACAACACACTACACTGATTATGATCAACAGCCTATTGAATCAGTGCACCAGATCTCTCCCCGGTCGTGTCGGATTGCCGTCGGACTATGAGAGTAAAGGAATAGAGAGTGCTCCTGTGTTTGCGCACACACTTTTGTATTATAAAATCTCCTGCTTGGCTAATCTCCGTTAAGTTTAGCCACCGTGATCGAACTTCGTTCGGGAGGACTATTACTATAAGTTACTTTCAAACTTATTTTGTCGCCATCATTGCGCAGGGGCGGACTATGCTGAGCCAGTTGACCCCGGCAGAGTTGCAATCTGACAAGCGTTTCCAGCCCCCGGCAGAGTTGCAATCTGACAAGCGTTTCCAGCTCCTACTGAAGCTTATACTCTTAGAGCCTGAGTTGGATATTTTGATAAAAACCCGCGATCAGAAAGTACCTTTTAATTGCACCGCCTTCAATACGTTCTGAAAAGTGCACGGGACATTTTAATATAAATTGACAGGTCACAATGTGGCAATTTTTATAGTTCTGTTCATACTTTTTTTTCTTTATTATGAATCAGCACCTGTCGCGAAAATGTGAATGTTAACTTTTGATAGTATATAATGTCGCATTGCTAGTTATATTCAATTTGCCTGTGGTGAATGATACTCAATATACCACAGGTCAACCAAATTGTATTATTCGCTGCATTATTATACTATTTTTATATTCGATGCGATTCTTAAAATATAACTAAAATCCATTACGGCTAGCCAATCATGAAGAACACGAAGTGCTATTGTATCAGCACTTCACGTTCTTCAATATTGGCGGCAGATGTTGTTTCAGCCGTAATATATTTCTGCTAAGCGTTGATCCGTCGCGCCACTTTGTAAAACGGCTAGCAATTAATTTGGCTGCGACAGAGGCACTTTGGACACTTTTGCATGTGACTCATGTTCTGAGCAGGGGCACTATGCTCGCATTCATCAATTCCAATAAAATAGACTTAATTTTATTTGTATTTGTGTCCTTGTAAGATATCTTGGTTCGTAAATAAATTATGCATTGTAGTTGAATCTGAATTTTATTTGAACCTTTTATTTTATTTCAACCCTAATCTCTTCAAAGTTAGAGTGAACAGGCTTCTTCTGGGTAGGCTCGCTCCATCGGCGACTTTGTCACTGTCACCTCTGACCTAGACTAGAGTCAAAAGCAAACCCATCTCAAATAAAAAAAAACCTATTTAAACCTTCGATCAAAGAGTTTATTGATAAGCTGTTCAAGAAAGATTTGTAGGGTACATAGCACGGCCAGAATTTGCTGGACATCAACAATGTTCAGGTCCACGTATTATGTGAACAAGGTGAACAGAAGAATAAATTAACGTATAAGGTCTTTAGAGTCTTTACCTATAAAAGGTTTTCCCAAATTTGGCTTAACTAATAGAAGCTGCTCAATTATTATTCATAATTTTTTCCCACTGCGTTTGGATATAAATGAGTAGTTTTGTGTGATTTTGTCGTCAAAACGTCACCGAAATTGGTTGCCTGTAGTTACTTGTAGTTCATTATTCTGTGTTCCATGTTTCAGTATTCGACTGTTAATATGGTACATGAAGTTGTGGGAAAAGATCAACTACATCTGAGTGATCTCAGAGATCACCTTCATTTGTTTAAGTCTCTTTCTACGACTTTATATCATCTTGTATGTAATCAGCCAAATCGTCGAACTAAGTGAGCAGTTCCCTTTCGTGGTCACTTAAAAATCAACTTAAAATACACAAAGCTAAAATTGATACTTGAGATGAGGACGATAGTATCTGAAAGGGAGCTTCGGAAACCATCAATAACGTCAGATCACGTCAGTCGTGTCTCATGCGTCAACATTAGACTGACGTATGACATGAGTATCGTCATTTGACGTCACACGACACACTGTTGGCGAGAGTGATTATTGACACAAAATTATGCCTGTTTTCCATAGGTGTTCCGGTCTGGTAGATCCAGATTAGGTCGAAATTCCTCCTTTGAATTGGTCACGAGCTGAACTGCTTAGCCTGAGGTTCTAGGTTTTATTTTCGGTTCAGTTTGTGATGCTGTTATGTGAGTCCTATAACTGTTCTACTAATATTGTAAAATATTGTTTTGCCCACGCCTTCGCTTGGTCCAAAATAACTTATAACCGTCTCCAGAGTCGCATCCATCCTTGTTCCAAAATACGCCAAAATCTGATTTTTCGAAGCGTAAGGACTAAAATTTGTTTATTTGTATGGAAAAGTTTGTGTTCGAGTGTTTGATAAGCTATCGCTAAACCTAACAGCTAGACGGATTTGAGTGAAATTAGAAACTGCAGCACTCCACGGCCTGGTCGACCTTCACGCGTTAGAAGCTGGCAAAAGCTTAAATGATGTCTGCTTTCTAGACTCAAAACACGCTTATTTTCATCACTTGCATCCACTTATATTCGATGACGCGAGACGACACGATATACACCTGTCCACACAATGTGCGCAGCCATTGAGTGAAGAGCGAGCAATGTAGCGCGCGCTCTGCGCTGTCGACCGTACGCGAGCGAACACAGGTAATGTTGACCTCTCTCTGAAACTGCTACCTTGGTAGCGTGATTATTTTTTTTGAGCTAGTGACGTAGCAAAGGTTATCGGTACTACCTTTTTTTGGAAATGGGAAATCATCAAATGACTTCTCCCACTCTCGACTAAAACCCACTCGTGTTCCGTCAAATGCTGTTTGCGTTTCATGGCCGCGGTAACTCTTTCGAAGATATCCGCATGACAGGGTTGTGGCTCTATAAAATATTGGTTCCAGACGTATCCAATTAGACTGGAATCCGACCAGAAAATAGTTGGGTAAGGGCTGGACTGATTATATTATGAGTGAATGTACCCACTTTGAAGTTACCATTATACGTTTTATGAAAATGTGAATTGCTTGATTTGTGAAGAGATTCTAGTGAGTGCAGTTGTGACAAAATTATCAATGAAAGACAGGAGCTATATTATAATTATTTCAATGAAACCCCAACAATAGAGGTGGAACAAAATATGAAATTTTGTCTTCATGATCTGGAGAATGTCTCTTTTCATCAACTTAGTTTATTGTCTTGTCAATCAAAGCCTATATCAGTACGCAACAACGATCCAAAATGCCCTGTAGCCGTAATTCCCCTAACAAAGGCACTCCGAATCCTGTCCCTATCCAAACTACATTGATCCACTCGGAACCAACAGAAACCGAGCATTCAGACAATTAGCAACAATAGCATCTACATACAATAGCCCGATCACTGATCACCGCTACCACGCGGACAAATCGTCGCCGAAACGCCGCCAAAACGTCGACAAATCGCTGACAATTAAACGATAGATGTCGCTGGGTGCACTGGCCATTTAGAGAACATGTGGACTTGTATCGATATCGAGGAAAGCACTGCTCTATTGTGAGCCGAAAGTCGGTCGTCAGTCGATCAACATGAACTGAATCAAATGTACTGGAGAGAGGTGCAGGCAATCTGCCGGATATTTGGCGGCAATTTGATGGAGTACGGATTTTGTTGCTTATTCAGAGACTTGGCATGATTGGTTGGCAAACCAATCATGCCCAGAAAAAGATCTGACTTAGAATTCAGTACTATTTGTTTTGGATATGGAATCATCACATGTCTCCTTTCGCTGGGCGGAACGGAAGGGTTTCTCCTAAAGCTCTTTGCGTTCCAGGGCCGCGGTGGCTCTTTCGAACAATTCCGCAACATGAGTCAGATCTTAGCAGAGCAAATTGTTGAGTCATAATCTAAAATATCCAGATAAAATAATATTGTATTTATAAAAACGTTGTAGTTTTTACTAGTTAGGGTTCCGAACGTCCGTATGAAGCGGTACCTTAATAGGATGACTTGTGTGTCTGTCAGTCAGCTCAGATACGCTTAGCGCTAGAAAGTTGGAATTTAGAATGGGTATACATATTAAATTAAGAAAAAAATGTTTAGGGTGCCTACCCCCTATACGTAAAGTGGCAATGAATTTTTTTTATGGTCTATCCCATGATGTGGGGTGTCAAGGATCCGTTTGCGAAATATTAACCGACGATGGAACACGCTTGCCTAGAAGAAACCTGTTCACTCTTGACTAAAAAATACTCCAAGATTGTAGCTATCAGAAAACACAGACTTCGTCAGCGAATTTCACTCCCTAACTGTACGCACAATTATAGTATTCCCAAAACGATTTGTGCGTAGTTCACGACTAGAGCTTTTTTCCAATTTATGGCCCAAATTGTAATAGTTATTAGATATAGTTCATAAAACCACCATCTAAACATACAATACAATTGCCATCCCTTTGAGGCTTACAAGTGACACCACTGATCGCCAAGCGTTTCCGAGCATCGCCGATAATAGCCGATCAATGGACCAATAGAGACGATTATACACAATGGCGCAGCCGGTTGCAGGATATTGTTTGTGTTGGTACAGCTGGACAAGGTAAGTGTATGGTCGACTGATTTGAGATTAACTGCATAAAACACTGTTTGAGTCGCAACATTTGATGTGTTGTACTGATAGACACATGGACTGAGTAATACTGTAGTGTAATCTAATTAGCTCGTTACGTGAGCTTGGACGTCTGCTGAAGTGTCAGAAACCAAGTTTATGCACTGAACGTGGGTATAAGGAGAATGCCTCACAAAATATGAAAGAAAGTGAAGAGCCAATATTTATCTGTTTCCACATATTCTAATGGTACATTTACACGGGCAACGAAAATTGATAAATTATAAGCAATACTGGTCGATTGTGACGTCATAAAATATCAAGCAATTTACGGCAACGGCATCTCGCTTCAATTTGGCAAAATTGCTTTGTTTCTCTGACACTTATCGGACAAAGTTGTAGCGCTTGGTAGGTACCTACATTCTCTACGTCCTTAGTGACTCACGTGAGGGCTCTCTTCACTCTATGAAATGACAGACGAAACAAATATTTCAGCATCACGAACCTGTTTTAGCTATCAATTTCTTCAGTTTATTGTTTATACAATCATGTTTACAAGCTCTTTAAGTCAAGAGTGAAAGTCGCTTCTAGGCAAGCATGGCCCATCGTCGACCACACTACGCTTACCAACAGGTGGACGCGAGCTTATTGAAAAATTCCCTTCCATTTTTCCTTGCCATTTTTGTCATCTTTAATCCACTAAACACCCACTCATCTTTAACTTCTAAATAAAACAAATAAAATCTCCATGTGCCTTCATTTCCCTGTGAAACTCGACTCGAAGCAATGTTTTATGTATTTTCGCGCGTTTTGTCTCGATGGCGGCGACACCGACACATGACACCTGTTTTAATTTATTCCAATGCTAAGATTTATATGAAAATGCAAAAACAGCCTCTTGGAACACTCTTGAATATGTATCAGACACATTGAATAATTCACATGGTAGAGGATTAAATTCAGTCGGTTTCGTGTGCGCTCGGGCGTCGTCGGCAGAGGTCGGGAGAGTTCGGCCGAGGTCGTGGGCGTTCAGGTGAGCCGCGACGTTTGGAAGTTTAACAGCTGATGCGGAATACGTTTGAAATGTTTCAGCCGGTATATGCTGTTAATATCTCGTAAACTGCCATTCCGCCTTGTTGACACACTTGGTAGAAAATTTATCCGAAACTAAAACTATCATAAATACACGTCTCTTTGGGAAATGAGTTGTTTATAATTCTTTCTCCTTTGGTTTCTTCTTTTATTGCCACTTTTCTTTCTTACTGTTAACAATAGTAAGATAAAACAAAAAAAGAAAAAAAGATTTTAGAAATAGTTGGTACCTAATGATCTTCTTGGATAAATAAAACATTGAAGAAGAATCTACCTTTCCGAATGGACAGTAGAGTCACTTTATTAATGTAACATTATTATTTTACTGAACTGTAAACGATGACGTTCAAAAGTGCCGTTTAATGGCCTAATTGAAATAAACGTTTTGACTTTGACTTTGACTGCTATGATTTCTTTAATTTTTATTTTAACTTTCGTACAAACTAGTTGAGTAGTAGCCTAAAACATTGAAGTCAGGAAAATGTTAAGTCTCCTTTGTAGGACAACACAGAGGTTTCAGAAATGGAGAGCTAATTTATCATTTCTTCTACTAACGTTACAGATATTTTTTTAAAGTACATTTTAAACATTGAAGAAGATACCGTAAACACGATACAGTACATACGATAATTTAAAAAAAAACTTGAGCAAAAAACGACTCAAAGTCGTCGCAAAAACGATTATTGTCTTGTCTTTAGTGTCACTCGCAGGAATAAGACAAATCGACTGACGTAAGGATCATAAAAAGTAGAATTTATTCGAAAGAGTCACCGCGGCCCTGGAACGCAAAAGGCTTTAGGAGGAACACGGATGGATTTTATTCAGTAAGAGTCTGACACACCCTTTTGCTCCGCCCAGAGTGGAAAGAGTCATTTGATGATTTCCAAGCCTAAAAAAAAGAGTGCTACAAAGGAACAAATTTACGTACATGCATAAATAAATAGGCTGATAAACTCATTACCCTACTTTGCGTCACGCAGTCGGGTAATAAAATAGACATACTAAGCATCCTCAGCAGCACTGACTGCGACGACAGCGGCAAACGTCAACACAACACATACGAACTTCATGGTCGACCACTGTATACCACTGCCAGCATCCACTCATCTCGTTTATTTATATAAAACTAGTGGTCTCGGCGAACTTTGTACCTCATAATAAATTTTTGTTGTGTTGTTTTTGTCATGTAGATATCAAAAATGGCGTTGTATCCGAAATTGTTTTTTGTACCAACATTTTTTTTCTTTAATTTTTCCAATGTTTAATAGTTATTCTGCTATTCAGGACAAAGACAAATTTAACGAACCAAAGAACTTCAAAATCGGTCCAGCCGTTCATGAGTATAAATGGTGTAACTAACCTGACTTCGTTTTATAAATATAGATATTATTTACAGTCATCCACACGTCAGCTATGCCAATAAAGGCGCAGTAAATGTGAAGTTGTTACATAGGTACATAAATATGCAGTGGACTGTATTTACCGTATATAATCGATTTGAAATTAGTGTTAATGTGATTGTTTTGTTAATCAAATTAAATTTATTATTTAGTTCTGACTGGAACTAAATAATAAATTTAATTTGGTTGTGCTGTTTTAATATCTAAATTAATAAAAACCGGCCAAGTCCGTGTTGGACGACGCACAGTGTAGGGTTCCGTAGTTACCCGTCTCCTAAATCAAGTTAGAAAAATAGTAAAATGTACGTCACTATTATTAGATTGCAAAGTTACAAATGCACTTGGTTTTAAGTAATTTTATATGGAATTATTAGGATTTTTTTAGTTACTCAGTTCCATTTTTTAAGTTGGTCGACTATTATCTACTCGTTAATTTGTAAAGCTTACTTAGCTGTGATAGTTTTCCTTTTTTAATTCATTAATTATATATGTATGCTACTACAAAAATTGCACTTAATATTTCGCAAACGCATTCTTGGATGGAAAAATGATTTCAGAAAATATTGAAACGATAAAAAAAAACTTTTTTAAATATGTTATTTTCAAACCTTATATTCCTTTCATGAGTTAAGAACTATTTTCGTTTTTTTTTAGTGTTAGGTTTGGTTGTTTCCGATATTAAGGGAGAATGGTCAATTTTCAACTATATTCTAATAACCGGCCAAGTGCAAGTTGGAATCGCAAGCGCATTTTTGGAACATTTTTCTTTATATTAAAGCCATAAACTTCTCAGTTTTTCTGTAATTCCGATCTTTCAAAGTTTTAATCTCATTAATTTCGGAGATAATGATAAAAAATCGGGGGAATGGTGATTTTTTATCTAATTTCTTTATCTGGATTACTAAAACTACATTAAAAAATGTTATATATAAAGTTTGTTTTTTTTTTCTACGTTGTCCTCCAAATGTGACCTCATATTGAAAATGCATTGTCATGTTTTGTAAAATCATTATATGGAGTTTCTTGTCCGTTCTTCTCCATAAGAATCAACCTTTCCGAATGGACAGTAGAGTCACTTTATTAATTTAACACAATTATTTTACTGAACTGTAAATGATGACGTTCAAAAGTGCCGTTTAATGGCCTAATTGAAATAAACGTTTTGACTTTTGACTTTTTTGATGTTGATAAGTGTACTAAATTTCAACTGAATTGGTTTCGAAGATTTCAAACAAATTTGATTTGACAGACTGACGTTACAATGATGGTTCCGTTTGTTCATACGGACGTCCGGAACTTTCACACGGATGTTTAGTTGTTTTTAATATTTTTCGTTGTTAAGTGCACCATTCCAGAACAGCTAAATCAATTTGGCAAAATTTTGGTTTTGAGTAGAAATAAATGTAAAAATAAAATTAACTGGGAAAAACAGACTAGAAAGTGCTTTTTTCTCAGAGGAAAGTTGTTATGGAAAACACTTATTTGTCAAAAATCCGTGATTCCGGGATCAACAAATTTAAGTGTAGAGAGAGAAGTAATAAACCCGATTTGGCACAAATTTAAATTTAATTGCCAGAAATATCAAGAAAAAAAATAAAAAATTAGTTTTCATATTTTTAATAAAAAATATTCTAAGAAGCCACCGCCATAATATGATTTCCAAAACTTTATTTTAAATATGCATCCGATTATCCGATCTCTACTGATAACACGCGCTCTTATCCGCTGCGCTAACAAGTATTATTTATTTATTTATTTAGCTTTTAAATACTCTCTGCACTTACAGCACGAACCAACACAAGATATTATTAATTATTATTATTAAGATTTTATATAAGCAGTCACCTAAAGAGGTTTACCTTCTTTAGAGATTTTAATTTCTGCAAATGTCCATCGGGCACCTTAACTGTATTTAATTTGAATATTTTTGATATTCTCGTTTGACCTCAATCTAACTTGATGGTAAGCGATGATGTGTTTGACGATGGAGCACGCTTCTCTTGAAGACCGGTTCACTCTTGACTTAAAGATCCGCAAATTGTAATTATTCCTTTATTTTGACTTTATTTGATTATTGAAATAATCAAAAATGTAATAAATAAGAAAGAATGTTGACATTCTTTCTTATTTATTACATTTTTGATTATTTCAAAATACAGATTAAAAATAAAAATATTTAAAAATATAAAAAAGAGTAGCCCACCGGTATCGGGAACAAGGTCCAAGCTACCGGCGGTCAGGGCTCCAGAGAGAGGAACCTCCTAACAATGCGAGCCGTGTCCAGAAGAACCGCTTTCTAAATCAAGCTCTTGATCCTGCTGCCTTATTATTCTCATTATTTTTCCATAACACATGACTGTATTATGAGGTAGTAAGGGTACATTCTCTAAGAACATGGAGTGTGTACCGAAGTAAGTCAAATAAGAGATATTCACGTTAATATCGGTATGAAGTCAATATGTTTGGCGGTTGATGAGTTACGGAGACAAATACTAACACACGACTGGGGAAGACATTCATTTCTGAAATCAGGCCTGGAGGATTTTGATTTTTAACTCTGCCATGTTTTATGAAAACGCATTAACGCTGGTTTACAACCTTGTAGTTGTTTTCTGGAAGCAATGTAACTGTTCCAACAACGAGAAAGTATTTTAACTTAATTGAATGAAAAACTTTGTTTGTCAGGTTTTTATACATACACTAGTGGTCCCGACAGACGTTGCCCTGTCCGAACGTTTACTTTGTGTCTGACGTAAAATTATAGAAATCAATTGCAGCGCCACCTACCGGGTCCAATTGTGAATCTAAACCATTCTCGAAACCCTTTGAACACACACAGCAAATTTCATCAACATCGGTCCAGCCGTTTAGGAAGAGTTCAGTGACAAACACACGTACACAAGAAATAAATTTAATATATTACGATTAGGGTTCGAAACCACGAAACCCTTAGAAGATCGACAGAGTCGAGCGTTTGTCCATCTGTTAGAGAGATTTTGCTCCAAATGTACTGAACTGATTTAGTTTTTTTTTAACTCTTTTATAAGTTACGCGTCCGTATTTGGTCTACATACCTAATACGGACGCGTAACTTATAAAAGCTTCTATCGTTTTATTAACGCAAAAAATCTCTTTAATTACATAAAGAAAACATTTCCTCTAACCTATAAATTCACCCATCCCTTACTTATATATTACACCCTACACACAAACATTAGTCGCCACAAATACCAACATATCGATGAAACACATCTCTAGTACCTCTATCGATATCTATGGTAATAGAGAGCATCATTTGTCTTGTAAAAAACGAATGGTTCGGGACGTCGTATCACAGACCTATGACCTATTTATGAGAAAGAATGAATTTGTTGTAAAGGAGCGCGCACACTGGCGGGAACAACGCATTTTTCACAGGTTGCTTGGGGTATTTAGCGCGATGTAGTAAGGATAGTATTTCCTATTGAAATACTTTGCAAAAGGGAAAGAAATGGTTGTTCAATATTTATTAATAAAATTGGATGAGTTTATACCAAGAACACGCACCGTTTTGAAGCAATCAAAACAGTTTATTTGTGCACACACTTACAATTTCAGGTGTGTCATAAAAATCTGCCTGACTAAGAACTCCATTAGCTCGTGCGTTTTAGCCTAAACGCTCGCGACATATACACTGTCCCTTGGGTTGTAAGTAGTAGTCTCTTTGACAGCCACACCATCGTCGACCATTGTCTGAGTTGGGATTACCTATGCAGTCATCATCGTCCATGCATTCTGAAAGAAGTATTAAAAAATCTTTAGTTACGTAAAATATGAAAAAAAAACATCCTCAGTAGTTTCAGAGATAAGGGATGGTCCATTTTCAAAACAGCTATTAAATTTGTATTAAATTATGAAAAAAAAAATAAGACCACCACTATACTATTTACGCTTTATTTGGTTTGAAGCACGCTACAGTTTGAACTTTAAAAAAAATAAATATAATTTGTCCAAAGTGACTTCATATTCAATATTTATTTAAGTAGCGCGTCCAATTTTAAAATTTCAATTGAATCAGTCCAGTAGATTCTAAGAACGTTGGCTGGCGTTAGCAGAGGGACGGAAAGACAGATAAATACATGAGTGGTCCTACATGGGTTCCGTTTTTCCTAGCGGACATGAGGAATTTTAAAGTGGAAGGAGGAAGATTACCATTTGAAACTTGGGGATCCATGTTGCATATGCACTGTCCTTCTGGTGAGTTATTTAGCTTCAGACAAAAGCAGTACCCGCCCAGGTACAGCTTGCACTTTTCATCCGAATAGCAAACTGAAAAATAACATTATATTTAAACTAAGAAAGAATAGAAAGAAATAATACAGTTTTCAGTAGTGTATTTACCCATAGGCCACTTTTAGGCTCAGAGTAAATAAGCCACGAGTTAGGGGTTAGCCTATCATTTTTTTATAATATATTAAGCCCAAGACAGGCATCGCCGATGCCGGAAATAAATCTCTGAAGCTGAGGAAGGATTGGGCGCCACATATACAGGATGCACGAGGAAAGGCCAGGATCGTCACGCGGTGGGCTTAAAAACGCTGGCGTGACGATTTTGACTCATTTCTGACAGATTGGCTGGAGAAGGCAGCAGATAAACTATGCTGGAAAAATATGAGGGAGGCCTTTGCCTGGCAGTAGCAAAATACATTAAAAATAGACTCTTGAACACATACCGACACTAGCTTGCGGGGTAGGTCTAACAAACGCAGCGCTGACTACGATGCCAGCGACAAACGACAACACAACACATACGAACTTCATGGTCGACCACTGTATACCACCACCACCATACACTCATCTCGTTTATTTATATAAAGTATTATTTACATTCAACCACAAGTTAGTTAACTACAAAAAGCACCCGTACCGCTACGCTGTAAAGGCACAGTCAATGCCAAATATTCATATATATATGCGGTGGACTGTACTTACCGTATAACCGATTTGAACTAGGTGTTAATGCGTTTGTGTTTTGTTAATTAAATTAAATTTATTCTTTTAGTTCCAGTGCAGGTTGTATAATAATAATTGACATTAAACAGCATAGTTTCAATATCTTTATTAATAGAAACTGGCCAAGTGCGAGTCGGACTCCGGTGGCAAAAGTATCAAATACATTATTTAACATGATCCTTTAAAACTATAAACTTCTTATAGGTTATCTATTTATCTATGAGTAAACAATTATCTTTTTGACTTCATATTTCTCTTTCTTTCTTTTTCAACTTGTCCTTAAAAACATACCCCATATTGAAACAGTATTTATTTACGTTGCAAATCCGTGTTTAGCTGATAGAACTTCATAGACATGTGTACCAAATTCCGACTGAATCGGTCCAGCACATTCGGAGCTAATTTGCTGCCACTGACGGAAGACAGACACAAGTGGTCTTATAGGGTTCCTTTTTTTCATATGTTTCGGAAGGTTCATACGGATGTTTTTTTTTTCATAATTTCATTTTAGTAAACAGCGCCTCCCACAAAAAATAAAGTTGTTATTATTTGATAAATAAATAGGGCCTTGTTCTTCTTCCAAAATTAACTTTAAGAAACCAAAAAGACAAGCAATTTTGAAGATTAGTGTAGATTCTTATTATTATTCTTATTGCATACCCTACAAGTGTGTTATAAGCAGTAAAAGTAGATTCTTTAAAAACATGGAGTTATTTCCGTTAATATCGGTATGAAGTCTATATTTTAGGCTGTTGATGAGTTGCGGAGACAAATACTAACACACGACTTAAAAAGAAAAAAAATCCTCGTAACCTATCAATTCATCCATCCTTTACTTATATTGTTATTAAGAACAAACACAAACATTAGTCGCCACAAATACCAACATATCGATAAAACACATCTCTAATACCTCTATCGATATCTATGGTAATAGAGAGCATCATTTGTCTTGTAAAAAACGAATGGTTCGGGACGTCGTATCACAGACCTATGATGATATTTATGGGAAAGAATGAATTTGTTCTAAAGGAGCGCGCACACTGTCAATGACTTCCACTTTATTTGTCGAGTTAGTTACGAGCTAAAATGGCGCTTTTTACAGGTTACTGCAGTATTTAGCACAGTGAAGGAGTAAGGGTTTACATATTATGTGTATCTCCAAAACAGTCTTTCAAAAAGGAAAACCCTTACTATGTGTTTAAAAAAAAAAACCACATATTATGTGTTCATTTTTTTAATAATTAGTTGAGGTGATGAAAAAAGCACGCGGCGTTATTAGGGAGCTCTGTGCACACAGATACAATTAGGTTTCAAAAGTACTCTGGGTGTTTCTGTAGTTTACCTAATTTTAGCATAAAATAAAGGTACGTTTGACAAAAATACTGAACAATTTTGGGTACACATAGTTATGAATACCTAATCAATATAATATAATAATTGTATTATAATTATAATATAATTTAGGAAACATAATTTATTATGTAGATTCCCACTTGAATGAAATTCCCACAAGAAAAAAATAAAGTAATTTAGGGTTTGTCTCCTTGGCACAGAGGTTATCAGCTCGGCAGGCGGGCATGGAATCCAGAATAGGTTATTGGAAATTCTCAGTAGCAGCTAAAGCTCCACTAATGAATAATATCTATTACATGGGACCGAACAAATTATCGGAAACAATGGCATGTATTTTTATCCCTTCGAAGAAATACAAGACATGATTCATGTATTAAGGCTCGCTGCAGACAGACGAAGCAAATATATTTGATCCGTAGATTAATGTAATTTAGTAAATTACATTAAGATAAATAAGATAAATTCGCAGTTGTCGTATGTTCGCGCCGGGCCTGCTTGTGTATCTCCTGGTAAGGTACTCAAGACTTCTCACTAGCATTTTGTATTTTAAATAGTCACACTATAATGACCGCTTACTGTTAATTTTCAATTTTGATACTAATTAAGATGTGTCCCTCTTCTAATTTACTCAACTTGATTATATTAAACATAAACAGACATTCAATTATTGATTCAGTGTTAATAGCTCTCCGGTACACTTTTTTAAATGTATTAAAGGTTAACCAACAGCTAATGTATACAGCATTTCTTATGAATACATAACAATAGCATCAGACCCATACAGTCGCCAATAATAGTTTAACCAACATTCAAAGTGAGTTATAACCAGAGGTCGGAATTAAGTAGAGTTATTTATGTACTTACACTGATTTCATACAGCGAAAGAATAAAGTGGATATGCGTCAAATCCCGAAATTAATAGAGAGTAATTGTATTGTGAATTAAATACTAATAAAAATGATATGTTAATTATTTTTCTTTTAATTGTCTTATCTATCTCTGAGATTTTTATTTTTTATTTTTAATATTGTTGGCCACACGGGATTGTCTATTAGAAATCCCGGGAAGATCCATATTAATATCAACATTTCGATGCAAGTACATAAATAACTCTACCTAATTCCGACCTCTGGTAATAAAAGTAGAAACTAACAACACAGTTAGGAAATAAAATCATAAAAAAAAAATTAAATTGAAAAGAGAACAAAATTACAATTATTCGCTAAGTTATAAAATAAAATAAAACAATTAAAGGTAAAAACCTTACAAATTGAAGTTACTCGTACAATGAGATCAAAATAATAATAACATTTATTAAAGAAACAAAATAATCAGAAAATAAAAACATAAGATATCAATAATCAAAATAACATCAATTAATTAATTAATTGGTTGCGTTCTTCGGTACTGTAGTAATTTCAAGAAAGACTTTCAAGGAATCAAGGTAAATGTCGACTTCTGGCACACATTTTAAAAAGGAATTCGTCTCCCTATACAGTTTTTATTTATTATTAGTAACAGGAAATCTAGGTATGTTGTAAGGAACTTTTAGGGCAAGTGCAGTCGAGTAGCTCACCCCAGTCTAGTCTATTATGGACTCATTTATACAGAAATATAAGACCCTGCGTTAGTCGACGATCGCGCAGAGAATTCACATTGAAGCACTGAACACGTTGTTCATACAGGCACCTGGGAGATATTTTACTAGAAGTATATGCTAGATGCTTCGTGAAAGCCCTCTGGATACTTTCGACTCTTTGTGAGTGTACTGCATAGTGCGGGTTCCATACTACGCTAGCAAATTCCAAATGACTGCGGATTAATGCATTTTACAAAATAGTCTTTGTTCTTACAAGCTTAAAACCTTTGGTGCTTCTCTTAAGAAATCCAAGTAGCCGTGCTGATTTAGTGACGATGCTATCAATATGACTTCTAAAGTTAACTTTTTTTTAAGATACCCGGTATTCATATGCAGTAGCAACATTCCTTTGACGTGAGTTCGCCACCGCTTCGCAGAGCCCTCCTCTACGTGACAGATACGTGGACAGGACTGTGGGAAGGAGAGTTTTTGATCTATTATTTTGTCTAAAAATGCGGTTTCGATCAATTTTTAGCTTGACCAATAGTCGAATAAAAAACTAGCATTTAACTAGCTGCCGCCCGCGGACCCACCTGATAATTTCACAACGTTCATACGTTGTGAAATTATCCCAAGGGAACATACTTCCGTAATAAAAATCCTATATGTATCCTATATGTTATTCCGGACTATAATCTACCTCTCTGCCAAATTTCGTCAAGATCCATTCAGCCGTTCTGATGAGATTGAGTAACAAACAACCAAACTTTCGCATTTTATTAATAATAGTATATAGCATAGTTAAACTTCAATTTATCGGTAATAAAACCAATACCTACTATACATTGTATACATCAATATATTAAGCCTTTCTCTCAACTATGTTTGTACCCGGTTTCCACTCATCGGATGAGCTGTGCACCAGTATTTCATATGAAGCGGCAGCCTGCCTGCCCTTCAGGCAGGTACATGATACCCTTTGCCAAGAATGGGGTTATTGTTTTCCCTGACTGCATACGACTTGTGTCTACACAAGTTTCCTTATCTGGATTGACATCACTCGTACATTAAACTCATTAATTTACCTACAAGACAATCGAAGCATTGAAAAGTTAGTTCTTGCAAGCAAAACTTGTCCAACTGTCGCCTTCATGATGACAAAAGTGGGTTAATAAATGTTGTTTTTGGTGTAATGGTATAAATTGCTTCATAAAAATATAAAGGACCAAATATTTGTTGTAGTAAATATCTTTCGACGGAGCTATATAAACAGATAATTTGTAGATATTTGATTTTTAACACGATTTACGATTTTCAATAAATTGAAACAAGAATATCTTGACAATACATTGTTTTAATTAAACTTATTAGTTATAACGAATCATGAGATTAATTTCCGGGTATTTGTATCAAAGGAAAACTTTTTCTTTGACACTAGGAACAGGAAATATATTTTTAATGAAGAGAATCGTTTTCAGAGTAAACAGACAAATAAATAAAAAAATAAACCATTTTGTTGTGTTTGTGGTATATTTATTGGCTGCCTTTTTGGTCTTATCGCGAAGCGTGTAAGACCAAATCGCACCTTTAAAGTAAAACCGTTACTAAACGAAATTATGAAATTTTATTGGGGAGCCAATATAAGAAAATAGTCACTTTTTTAGATGGATGGCATTGATACCTCAATTCATGAAAATTTTCGTTTAGTAACGGTTTTACATTAAAGGTGCGACTATAAAATTCATAATTTCGTTTAGTAACGATTTTACTTGAAAGGTGCGAAATGTAAAAACGTAAACAAAACAAGTAAGGATCGCCGAAGAAGAATTATTTATTATTTATTTATTAATTCATTCATTATTAAGAAGAAGAAGAAGAAGAAGAAGTAAGGAGGACGTTCTTTAGTTTCTGCCTACCCCTGCGGCAGAAAGCGTGAGTCCATGTCCCTACATACACACGTGTAAGGTTTTATATGATTTGATTGATATTGCAACAGAAGTGGCGGTTACTGGAAGACAATACGATCTGAACTGAGAATCAATTTCAACGAGCAGATATTGGCTCTCAGTGCGGAGTGTAGTGGATCAGTCGTGCAATCTCGCAGGTTTGTGCTTCAGGTTTGTATTTGTGTTGTTGCATACGACTGTGCTGTACGTGGTGACACTGTCTTGATGTGTTTGTGATTTCTGATATCTTCAATCGGTAGTGTATTTTATAATGTCATCTGGTGGAAAGCGATGCTTTTTTAGAAGTCACATGTTCACACTTGACTTGACACTCGTGCGCATGAGTGGGATGCCCGGACCAGTGATGCATCTTCGTTCGTCTTGTAGTCAAAATCTTACCAGTTATTTCGTCAGTCTCCTGCGACAAGGAAAGAAATAAACTTTTTTATTTAGCGCACATACGATTTAGATTTGGTAATACCGCTTTACATACCCTTTTCCCAAAGAAAAAATCAATGGCACAGGTCAGACGTATGAGTGAGAGAAAAAAGCAACGAAAACTGAATGGGGAAAAAAACTTCCGCTTCTAACCAACAATTTAATTGAACACCGACTTCAAAAGTCGTCACCTCAAGTGTGCTCTCACCTTAACATCATAGTTAGCGACGCTGTGTGTTTAGGCAGATTCATGCGCTGTACCGCGATGTGAGTGTTATCTAAACGGCCCATTTTTCGCACATCGGCGCAGACAGACCTAATACGACGGTGTCTAACGTTTTTAACGTTTTACACGTAAATGTAGAGCTCGTGGTTAAATAATAACAGTCGTATGGGGCGATCTTTGAGGTTAAGCGACGTTTACCAAGGCCGGTCTGTGAGTCCCGTTTTCCCTTTGGGTACGGAACCCTAAAAATAATAATAATAGAACAAAATCCTTCCTTTCTTCTTTGTATATATCTTGAACTTGGCGTACCACTGCTTTTTTTCGTTATTGGGAAAGGAGTGTCGAAATCTTATTGACTAAACCCTACCCGTGTTCCTCCAAATTTTCTTTTGGTTTCAGGGCCGCAGTAACTCCTTTGAACAATTCCGTAACCCTAGAAGTACAACTGCCTACTCTCAATACCTTGAAAGGTCTAATTATGGAAGTCAGTAGTATTAACAGACATTTGAAATAGTATTCAGGTACTAATAAAAGTTTCCTGTTCGTTCCTACGCGTCACAGATGGCGCCACCTATCGGCGCTACTTCCGAACTGCACTAACTAAAGTTAGTCCAATATACAGACTAACTTTAGTGCAGACTACACTAAACTGAGCTGCGAGCTAAATCGTTATGATTTCTAAACTTACACGCAAAAACAAACCCCACTGGGATTAAATAAGTTTTGGAACGTTTAGGTACCGTTTTGGTGGACTGGCTTTTTGTCGCGACTTTGCTTTGAAATTATTGTTTAGTTATTTTCAGATTAAAGCGTAAAAAAATAAAATTTGTAAACATGTCTGAGCTTACATTTATTATCGATTTAAAATGCGAAAAAAAAACACGTCCAATATTTTTTGAAAATCTAACGGACGGACTAAATAGAACAATTGTTTTAATAAAATGATTGTTTAAAAATCCAAATTATATGGTATTGACAAGCGCTACCGCGTGGTTCATTCCGGATACTGTGAAGTTTTGACAATAGTTATGGCTAATACTTTCTCCTTCCCGCCTAGTCTGTTGTCCGTGTGATTTATAACCAATAAAGTATTCACATAATTATTTTTATGACACAAAATTTAAAAGAACCAACAAAATAAAATATGGGAATCAAACTTATTGCCAATCAATAACCTCAATTCAAAAATTGTGAACGAACAGTTCCTAAGAATTTCCTGAAAGAAAAAATTAATAACATTTTCAATTTTCGTGATCTCAAAGTTTAATCTAGATTCTTTCAGTTCGCAGCTGCGACGGATAAGGCCGACGTTTCCAATTTAGTTTTACCTTCAGATTTTCTTCTGAAAACCAAATATTTTTCTCCTTTAACCTACTATTGCTTCAATCAATCTATCAAGCCTTTTCCATGTTTGTGTCGGCTTCCAGTCTTGCCAAATACAGCTGAATACGAGATTTTTTCAACCCAGTGACAGAGTAACACGTTAACTCTCGGCAAAACAGCTGTCAGATTTTGGCTTCTAACTTAATAATAATAAGGTTTGTTTCTCATAGCGTTTGTAAACAATTATGGAATAATTTTTAAAATACCTCCATCAACGATGAAGTTATAAAGCTTCAAAGTTGACAATTAGAAAGAGAAGTCCGATACCAACTCTGACGTCAAATACTATGTTGTCTATACAGCAGGCTGCCATAAAAAACGGCGGTTTCGCGAGAGGGACAGATATATTTGTTTAAAATACATAGTTATATCTCGTATGTTTTTTGATCAATTTTGATTCTGTTTTCACTGTATTTTTGTATATTTTTAGATAAACTGTTTAAATAGTAAATATTTTGTTCATGCATATTCCCTATTTGTGTAAGAGACCCCGGCCTCACCAAAATTACAATGACCAAAAAAATTGACGAATAATAGAGCTATGTTTAACATATTATTAAAATAATAGTGCTATGTTTAACATATTATTAAAATAATAGTGCTATGTTTAACATATTATTAAAATAATTATCATATACAAATGATGGCCGGGAGGCTTAACGTGCTTTCCGAGGCTCGGAGGAGGAAGGAGACTCGGTATGTAACGAAACGTTGTCACCCATCTACGCTCCGACCTTGGCAAGCGTTGCTTAAACTTAAGCATCGGGTTGTTACTTAGCAACTAGCTAATATCATCGATTGAACGAGCCTTGCTACTATTGCTTCATCATCATCATATCAGCCGAAAGACGTCCTCTGCTGGACATAGGTCTCCGTCTCCCCCAAGTGTCGCTACAACAACCGGTCCTGTGCTTCTCGCATCCATCGGCTACCCGCGACCCTCACCAGGTTATTGGTCCACCTTGTGGGAGGCCTACAAACGCTACGTCTTTCGGTACGCGGCCGCCACTCCAGAACTTTTCGCCCCCCTCGACCATCTGTCCTGCGAGCAATGTGCGCTGCCACTTCAGTTTGGCGATCCTTCGGGCTATGTCGGTAACCTTTGTTCTCTTGCGGATATCATTATTTCTGATTCGATCATGCAAGGAAATCCCGAGCATTGCCCTCTCCATTCCCCTTTGGGCGACTTTAAGCCTTCTGATGAGGCCCATTGTGAGCGTCCACGTTTCGCTAATACGTTTTGTTACTATGCTTGCATTTAACTAAATCACAATGTCCCCTTTGCACCATTAGTTTCAACTAACCACTTAGGCCACCCTTGATTGCACTCCCGCACTAAGTACTTAATAAAATAAAGTATAAGAAATATTATCACCCTTATAAGAAGTGCGACAAATACCTCAATCTTTTATGCCACTCCCCTTCTGAAAAGTGGCTATTCAAGAAACCTTTTCCAAAATATTTTGCTCTGTCTCTCTCATGTATAAGTTTTTAGATGTATTAAAGGGAGAAAGACGTCGGTATGTAGTTTCTTGTAGGTAATTAGTTTGGCTGGGATAAAGTTGTGTTCTCACTTGCTGATAAAATGTAGGGCAACAGTTGCTTGATGTCGCTTCATGTATAATTTAAAGGTTAATGGATAGGTAAAGTAAGCTAATTTAATTTGAGCAGTTTCACGATAACATACAAACACGACAACCTACATCCATACTAATATTATAATTATACCTGTCTGTCGGTCTGCCTTTCGAGTACCTCTTCACATCTTAACCGTTGAATGGGTGGGGATGAAACTTGGCACATGGATAGAACATGTCCCGGAATGGGACATAGGACTAGTACACTAGTAAAGAGCTTGTACAGTACAACTATTTTATTAATGTACTGTTCTTAATTTTAACAATTTAATTAATGAAAGAACACTCTATTATGAAGACACCTTCGGATCAATAAGTTGCCGATGAGTTGCCTAGTGTGTGTACTGCCTTCGTTGGCTAAATGAGTGCGTTAATCTAAATGAAAAGCACCTCGCTTGTATCGTGCAGATAATGTGATGGACAGTCTCTGTATTGTATTTGGTTATGAGTAGGTTTAAGAGGTTTCTCGTGAGAATGGAACTAAATTTACAATGAAAAATTATAAAAACTAAAACAACAATTTATTACCTCTCGATATAAAAAAATAAATATTTTTATTTCAGACCTTGATCCATATGATGTTAGTAATACACGCTACTTAAAAACTATGTTAGTAACAGACACAATACAACACTGGTTTTAATTCATATATTTATTGCGCTCACCTGACGCACCGGGCACATGCACATGTGTATGTACCCAGTGCGCCATGATGGCGCAACACGGCTTATCACTAATGACCCTCAGTATGCTGTTGAGGCTCCCACGCACCCTGCCCATCATGGATGCCGACCTTTTCCGAAGGATGGTGGTGAAGCCATCAGTGTGCGCTTCAGAAAACATTCCTGATGCACTGCAGTAATGATATAGTGCTAGATAATGATATAGTGCTAGTTGGCAAAATTAACGGGTAGAAAACACTGACGCACTTCGGGCAAAGGGTCTGTCGGCTATTAATGCGATAGAAAATCCAAGTTACTACTCTTGTCTGACTACATCTGACATACACATGCTGCGCCAGTATCTTAGCATCATACTACAACTTTTACTGGGAGACCAACTCTGAAAAATCGAAAAGAAAATCTGCTGTTTCATACATTTTGCATTTTGTATTTCAGTGTTGGTCTCAAAGATACAAGTTTTAGCATGAGTACATTCACCCACTGAAAGTTTGTTAGTGTTTTACTTATCATCATCATCATATCAGCCGAAAATCGTCCACTGCTGGACATCGGCTTCCCCCAAAGGGAGGGATTTGCCATAATCGCCACGTTTGGCAGGCGGGTTGGCGATCGCAGTGTAGCTTTTGCAGTGCACAGAGAATACTGCTGCCCATTATCCAGTGAGTCCCGTAGTCGCCTCTTACGACACTCAGGGGTCGAGTAATGGAATGGTGCTATTATTTTACGTCCGACACCGTACAGAACTTGTGTTTTACTTATAACCCTGTATATCTTCCCATACATACGAGCCAATTTCTAAGAAGTTAAGCTTATCATCGTGTGTATGGCACACAGCGAATCCTGTCTCCTGTGAGTGCACTACATGTGGAGTGAGAGCCGGAGTGGGTACTAACGTAAGGTCAACAGTGTATCGAGTTCACTTCCGGAGAATGCTGAGTGAGGTGGTTTGGATATCTTTGTGGCAAAAAATAATAAACCATTTCTGAAAATCAAGAAAATATGATGTTGTAAAGATATGGTCTGGAAGTTGCAATTGGAATATCTCTGAATAAGTTCCTAGTATCGACTCCCAGGTTGGGCAAATTGTTGCGAGATTGTTCGAAGAGGTACTGTAGCCCTGGAATGCAAAGGGCATTTTGAGGAACACAGGTGGGTTTTAGTCAGCAAGAGTGTAAGAAGTTATTTGATGATTTCCCATCCAAAAAAAGAAAGAAATGGTTGGTCACATTGTTTTTTTCATCAGAAATTTCAGAAGCAGCTCAACGTCTGTATTTGTGCCTAGTTGATGGCAATAGGCGTGCCTCCCTATTAATGTAACAAAACTAGCGAACTGTGATAATGTAAACCTCTGTTGTATTCCTTCAAAAGATCAACATCTGCCTAGCCTTTCAGTGAGACGCTGTGCAGCTAGGTACCAGTATTTTATCAAGAGTGACTTCCTACCTGACCTCCACAACCCAGACTCAGTAACTAGGTGAGTTACCCCTACAGTTCCACACTATGTCTTCACCATTTCCAACCCTTCCTCTTCAGTTACAACTCAACCACAGCCATTTAATCTCGACTCATATGTTTTATGCATGACTTGGACCGAATGTTTGATCAAACCGTATTGTTCCCCGGAGCGTTGGCGCAAACATTGGTCGAACGATTATCGTCCAATTATTTGTGTCGTGCAAACAGAATCGTGTCGGGTAAAGTGGAAGACTTGGATTTATAGTTTGTGTTATGATTTATTTGTTTATGAAATTGTGTCTTTTGAAGTGAAAATATGTGTTAAAAGCTAAGGATTTTGGCGGTTGTGTTCTTACACGATGTCCAATCATATCAAACGATATCGATAATTACCAAGATTATTGTATAAAATTAAATTGCAGAATGTGACCCGAGCCTCAAAAATATGTCAGCATAGAAGACGGGGCCCGCTAGGGCCAAGGCCTGCCAGGGTTGCGGTTCGAAAGAGTCACCGGGGTCCTGGAACGCAAAGGGCATTAGGAGAAACACGGATGGGTTTTATTCAGTAAGTGTTTGACACTCCCTTCCACTCCGCCTAGAGCGGAAGGAGTAATTTGATGGTTTCCCATCGTTAAAAAAAAAGGATTGGTACCCAAACATCTGATCCTATAATCCTATCCTACTGCAGAGCGCCGCACGAGTGCGTAACGTATAATTTGACTACACCTTATTAAAATACTCGTCTCGCACATTATGTTCATATTTTTGTATGATACAAATTGTGTATGTCGCAGTTTTTATATTCAAAACTCACATACGTTAACGTTACCATAACGTTACTTTACGTCAACACATTCGAAGCTAGGCTCTGAACGCAAAAGTTTGTGAGTATGTACAATTTGTAATCTATATTTATTTTTCTTAATAATAAATTTATTCTTCTTTTATAGGCTATAATTTATGAAGATGGAAGTAGGTACTAATTCAACGCGGTCCAAGCTCGGGTGGCAGCTAGTGCAAATTATATAAAATTAAAGGCAAGTTATATAAAATTTATTTAAAAGTATAAAATACTTAGTCTGGAAATCGAACGCAGGACCCCATGTTCACCAGGAAGCTTACGACTACTACTGTGCCAACAAGGCAGACACTTACTATCCCTACAGGATGGGCATATTTTCTCATTACACAGAACAACCGCAGCCATTCATATCGCACATCGCCATCAACTCTACTACATATAACACTGAATTCTTATCACTACACCTAAATGCGACCTTTCCAATTTTACGCAAAGAAATGACATTTTAAGTAAAATCTAAATGAAACCCTATATTAAATCAGGTAAGGTTGGTTTTGGAATGAGTGGGGAGTGTGTTTGGAGATTTGAGGGGATTTCTTGAAGGCAGGCGGAAATCGGGAGACTCGTCCTAAAGACACTTCTTAAAGCAGCGGCGAGCGTGCCAGTGACGGCGGGAAACGAGTTCTCAAACACATTTAAACTGTCACGTATTGGTAGCAGGTATCATTATTAGTTGGGGCATGCTTTCTGAGATTGAATTGAAGAAAATACTCTAAAATCGTGGTTGGAATGATGTTAAAAAAAGTCTAGGTCATAGATGACAGAGACAAAGTCGACGATGACATATGACACGATTTATTTTAACTTTATTTATGGAGTGGTCCATAGGCATATTTAATGCTCCAAGATATCATCTTGGTTTCTCGTTTCACTTTAAGTACCATTGTTTACTCAGAACACACAATACAATGTAGTACACACAATACATTTTCCTTCCAAATTTCATGGATACGTAGCTTATAGTATTATATAATAGTCTGCGAGTAAAACTACTGTAAAATATCCAGAGTCGAGCAAATTCTGTGTAGAATAACAGCCATAAAACACATAAAACCTTTATAACCATTCCATAGCCTAAAATACGGATTTATGGAGAATTTATGGAGAATTTAAATTAAGAATCTCTTAAACAGTATTTCAACAAGGTAATGGTTAAAACGTTTTTTATGAATACGGCGGTTCATCAATAACAAAAGAAACTTATTTTCTTTGCCAATGACTTCGTTCCCTGATATGATTCTGATGAAAACATCAACAGCTAATAAATCACTTAAGATGAGTTTGATCATCATTTAGCAAAGAAGCCTTTTTTTATTTTATTTGAGATGAGTTTGCTCTTGACTCTAGGTCATAGATGACAGAGACAACAACAATAAAGACAGAGCCTTTCAGAAAATTGGTGTCTCACCTCTGGTATTATAATACTTGTGCATATCTTTCGAGTCTGCATCGTGTGGGACGGTCCATTAATTAATATTACATTAGTGCAGTCTCATTCGCAGCGCATTGACTTACTGCACGTGAGCGCTCATCGTCAGCCATCCATCACATGAGCATCACGCAGCCGCTAATGGCTCCTTCACATGAGCATCACGCAGCCGCTAATGGCTCCATCACATGAGCATCACGCAGCCGCTAATGGCTCCATCACATGAGCATCACGCAGCCGCTAATGGCTCCATCACAGGGAAATGAACTACTGCTGTAATTTTGTGTTTACAAATTTACAGGTACAGGGTAAGTATTGTTTAACATTTTACCTGTACCCTGTACCAATCACTTGAGTTCGGATAACTTAAGATTCTCCGGAAGCCTCCGCCGTCACTCCAGCCCTACCTGGGGCGGGACAAGGCCACCCGCGGGTCTCGGCGTGAATAAATTTAATGTATTAACTCACCGCACACTCGTTTATTAGTGCCGCCTACTCCGAGATGTACCGCTGTGTAGGTGACGTGTGTACGACTGTATCTACGTGTTGCGTAGTTATGTGTGCCTGGTACCCATTCAGGGTTGCGGGGATAGCAAATTAGAGCTGTACGGGGTCGATCTTTGAGGGTAAGCGACGCTTACCGAGGTCGGTTGGTGGATGGATGACCATATATTTCATACCGATTCATAATTTCGTACAACTTCTAATAAATGAATACGAATTAGTTAACCAAATCGAAACAATCTTCCAAAACGAATGAACACACTTACCAAGACGTTTTTTTAACGACAAGGGATTTGGAGGAGATCAGAGAATAATAACAGCCGTTAGAGCTCGATCTATGAGGATAAGCAACTTTTACAGAGGTCGGTCCTTAGATGGATGACCATTGATAACACACCGAGACTCCTCCATGCCTCAGAAAGCACGTTCAGCTGATGTACCCGGTTGTTGTTAAATCTTTGACAGTCGTTAAATGGTAGTCAGAAACCCGAAAAACTGACGCCAGTCTTGACGAGGGGTATCGTGTTACCCAGTTACTAGGTAGTGGAGGTCACAAGGGCAGTAGTTCCATGTAAAATACTGGTACTCAGCTGCATCCGGGTAGACTGGAAGCCGACCCTAATATTGTTGTGAAAAGGCGAGGTACATTTATTGATTTCGACTTATTGGTTTCGTCAGGTGGTGCACGAAAGAGCAAAGCAAACACCGATGATTTCAATGTTAGATAAAAAGTAGGTGATGACAACAACAAAGTATTATCGCATCCAACCCATAGTAACTGCTTCACTTAATACCAATACTATTCGTAATTTAAATTGATACATTGCATGCAAGATAATAATGTGATAAGGAAAAGTTGTAACATGTTCAGCCGCACATCGTGGCGTACAAATTGGTAGGAAGAGATGGTGCATAAACCGTGATACTATTCATCAAAATTAAATTTCATCATTACAATTCAATAAGCATATTCCTTAGATGCAATTCAATTCAAAGTAGTCATTAAATAAATTGGTCAATAAAATATGAATTATTGTCATTAATATTTCAATTCCACATTACAATTATTCCTATTATTTAAATTAATTATTACAATAATTGAATTTTAGCAGCTGACCTGCGATTTCGCCCGCGTGAAATGTATTTTGCACGGAATCCTAATCCTGTTTCTAAAATTGAAGTATAACTGTTAGTTACACCTTATAACATCAGCGATCTGCCAGTGAATGTGTGCTTGTTTGTACGTTGTGTAGATTACTTAAATTTATTATAAAATTACTGAAATTATTGATTTGTGAGTCTTAAAGTTGTAATAATTTGCACAACATCAGGTAATAATACAGTTTATATCGAACATTATTTGTAACACCTTTATCAACCTGTATTATGAAAATAAAGATTTGATTGGTAAGTAGTTTACAGATAAGTACATAGCCACTAATATTATTAATGCATTATCATCATACAATAAACTTCTATGAAGTACTTACTCCCAGTTTAACAGACTTCCCAGAGTCACGATAGAACCGCAATGAAAGTGTCAAAGTTTGATTCCGACTTCATAGGCCAGTTAGAGCAATTGACTGCGAGGTGAGGTCTTCAGATCAACTGGAAATGGATTGCTTGGCTGTGGACTAACTTGATGAAGTGAAGTGGTTCTATGAAACTTTGTGGGTTTACGTTTTCTTGGACCTGTAGATGTGGGCTTAGCAAAAGAAGTAGTCTAAGTAAGGATCGTTGAAGGTGGGGGTCTGTAGAGTTTGTCCACCTTCAATAAAAAAAGAGTAAAATTGTACATGTATTTTCCAAAACTACATAACCCTGCCTCGTCTGTGTTGTAGGTACAAGCACGACTGCTGAGCCTGGCTTCGATCACCAGATAGGCATAGAGTTTTTGGGTTTTTAGGGTTCCGTTGTCAACAAGGAACCCTTATAGTCGCCATGTCCGTCTGTCTGTCCGCGGTTTAGCTAAGAGACGCTTAGTTAAAAAGTTAGTATTTAGTATGGGTATACATATTAATCATGGCGAAAATGTGGTAAAATTAAATCTTGATAAAAACATTTTTTTAGTGCCGATATTTAGTTTTATCGTATATTCCATGGTGTGGGGTGTCGTTTGAGAGGTCATTTAAAAATATTGAGGAGATGTGCGAAAACCATTTTCCTATCGAAGGATTTGTTTGCGAAATAGCTTTAAAGTGCTAATTTTTGTCAGAGTCAAATGTCTCCGGGCCCCTCTGCCAGCTAAACGGTTGTTTTTGGAGACGTGAAAAAATATGGTAGTAGCATATATAACGAATTTAAAAGGAATACTATCACAGCTAAGTAGGCTTTACAAGTTAACGAGTAATAGTCGAACAACCTATAAAATGTAACTGGATAACTAATAATTTCGTAATAATTTCATAGAAATTAGCTATTTATTTTTTGTCATGGTTTACGACACGAGTAACTACGGGAACCTTCACTGTGCGTGGCCCGACACGCACTTGGCCGGTTTTTCCATTAATAATATCCTTAGTAGCCGTCGGTTGTTGCTTGGATTTGTGCCCGATTGGGTTGCCATGTTCTAAGGATTTAACTGTAACTGACGAAATTGAAGTGTGCTTGGTTTCGCCTTTGTCCCGGAATTCTTCCGAGTCACACAGGAGTGCCTATCTTACCCTATGTTATGAAAGCATAAATCCGGCTCTAGGAACATTGTGTTCCAGTGAGTGGGTTTACGCCGATAAAGCAAAGAGTGGGTGTCGCATTGTTCATGTAAACCCACTCCTGTTATTAGCTTGCAGGTAAGCTTGAATACTATAAAGCGCATCTTACGTTTAGAAAATTGGAAAATTATGCCCTTTATGAATTCCAGTGGCAGATGAACCATCATGATAGTGGGTGGAGACGTTAAATACAAAATTATGGTGATCAAAACAATAAAGAACACTGTTTATGATTTTACCTGTATTTTTTTTTATAGTAAGATAATAGATAGAAAACATACACAAACATGTTAACTTAGTTAATATTACTACTATTTGTTTTGCACGAATAGAGTACCCATGCATGACCATTACAGAAAAAAATCGTTCTTTCAATTTAACCACAATACAATACAATCATAATAAATAAAAATTGGTTTCAGAGAATAGAGTATTTTTTACATGATCAGTGCAAAAACCAAATTTTCTATCACTGCACCAGTCCAACCAACCATAGGTACTCAAATAAAACTTCAATTCTTGACTTCTCTGGATGGAGTAGCCAAAATTTCACGACCGGTCATCTGACTCTTGTCCAAAGAACCTTTCAACTTAATCGACTGCTGAAGGGTCTCCACACTCCGTACTCGCGTCAAGTTCCCGCCAATATTTTGCCACGTCTCCGTCGCGCGCGTCTTGAGCCATCGATTAGTTCCTAAACAAACATACCGAGTGTTGAAGACGACCCTTTGGATTTGAGCGTGGAAGATAGAGAAGGTTCGCTTACAGCAATCCCCGAAAATTAAACCGGAAAATTCAAAGTGTTCAAGCACTTGGTAGAACCATTAAAACTATAGGAACCTACTGTTAGTTTAAATGCCCTGACATAGCGCTTCCTATTACGATAACACATAAAAAGCCGTGGGTCTGACGAACAGACGAACATCGCACAGCGCCGGCTGTGTCAGGTGACCGCCAAACTATTCTCAAATACTACACAGCGCAGGCTTGGTATGAAGGTACAAGTTTCCTGCTTTGTAAAAAGTGAAAAAGCTATTTTTTCGCCTTCGTTCATTCCTGACAAATTTTGTTTCGGAATTCAATGCAGTTAAATCGAAAGCTTTAATGTCTCAGCACTTTTCTGGATGTTACGCAGTTGAATCTGGGTTTCTGGAGATCAGAAGGCGTGTGCCCGAAAAAAAATCAAGGCCGCGTCTCTTTGAGTAGAGAACCATTTAGTTTTAAACATCTTCTTAATATCCAATGATGAATTTGCACGCCAGCGTAGTGATGGTACCGGACAGTAAACCTGCACTGCCTGGCCTCGGCACGCTGTCATAGCAACTATTCATAATTCATCATCTCTGTGTTCCTTCTCCTGTGACCTTCTGCGCCTTCACTTGTTCTACGCCCCAAAAGTTTTAAGTCCTTCGTCCTCCGGACCTCGTGAGTGTTTGTCTTCGTCCAGTTTTTTGTTTATTCTAGGCATTATTAGATCGCAAGTGCGTTGTTTCGTCCGAGTATCGAAATTAAATGTGCTTGTGTGAGTGGACTTCGGATTTTTTCTTGTTTTATTCGAAGTTCGAAGTTACTTCAAGAGTTAGGAGCGTGGGGTTATTTGAAGGCGAGATTGTTGAAGGAATATTTGCAGTCTTTTTGTGGGTAATAATAGGCTATTTTTTTCATAGGTGAAGTCTACTTTGATGACCGTTAGAATTATTTTTCGTTTAAATGTAAAAGTTATTTATTGCTTTTGAGCAAGTTTGTAGAAAAGCATGGATTGTGACTTCCGACTTTGGATGTTGTAAAAGCAGAAGGGCGATTGATTTGCGCTCTGGCAGGAGTTTTTCAAAAAGATATAGCAATTATCAACTGTCTTGGAAGAGCGCTATCACAGTTTTGATGGTGGTGTCATCTACGAGTGGAATGCGGACTCTCAATATATTGGTCATCATAAAAGCGATACCTATGTACCTACCCTCTTCTATGTCTTAACCATCAAGAAAATGAGTAATCAACTTTAATGGGAAAACAAGAATACTTCACAAACTATAAATACAAGAATTCCAACTAATCCACATCCGATTAAACACAAACCCGATAAAACACCTCATACAATATTAATTATCTCAGTAACTCGAGACTCCACAAAAGATTTAATACAAACCTATAGACGACTCGAAGTCGAAGTCGCCCACTTCTATAATACGCGACTTCGATAATAATCGACTGCTACAAAACAATTGTCGCAACCATTCAATAACCGACAAGCAATTATTGTTGGTTACATTTTCCTGAACACCTTCTGTCTCCTTCACTCTTGTGTAGATAGTATAATGTGGGAGCGAGAGGGTAGATGTAGTGTCGCGCTGCCGATTGTTTGATTTCCGTAGCTGCCGCCACGCACTACCTGTGTCAGTAAACGGGTTTACTAGGGTGGGGACAAAGTGTTTGGTAAAAGTATCGATAAGAGAGCTCAATTTTAAATTACGTGTTAATTTTCTCTTTATTGTTTTCACAAGTTTTATTGAATTTAAATTAATTATAGAACACAGAAGTTATTAACTTCTGTGTTCTATAATTTATCGTAACGCATAATGAATTCATTCTGAAAAGTAGCTTTTATTCAATATTTTCATTAATTTCATAAACAGTTTTTACATTGTGTCAAAATGTTACACTACACTACAAAACTTTAATAGTTGGAAGATAGATCATTATCATGATTATAATACATAGCACACGTTATCGAGTGTTCTCAGTCTTATGACTGACAACATTAAATGAACAAATAACAAGAATTTACATAACTTTTTTTTATTATTTCAAATACTTATTCTTGCAAATCCATTGTTGTTATTACGATGTAGTGTGGGACGCCCCGTGGCACGATGATTTCAACACCACAAAGAAGGTGGCTGGCAGCAGATGATTGCGGACTGCTTAAGACCGGGATGGTTGGCGCTCTTTGGGGGAGACTTACGTTCCAGTGGACGGTAATTGGCTCATATGATGATTATGATGTAAGTCAAAAAATAATTTGAAAACAAAACCATTACAAATGTCAAATATAAAAAAGAAAACATGTTGCCAGTTGTATTATTAACGGTAGATTAGTCAACTACACAATAACAAGAAACGTCGGAAGAATTTTAGAATAGTTTTTACTATAAAAGTAGTGCAAGAGTTCATGATTTATTTCTATAAAGTTAAACTTATACGTCAAGGTGCAACTTGTTTTAGTTTCACTCTGAGATATTCAATCTTGCCAAGTTCTTACTTAGTTCTAGTTTCTTTGAAAAGCAACTATTACACGGTCGTGTTTTATGAATTAATTTAATTATTCAGTTTTTGCGTACCGCCTTAAATTAATGGCAGATTCAGGTGTGGAAATTATAGTGTGAAACTCTTGTGTTAAGGCATGTCCAAAATTTACAGAGGTTCGTAGGAGAATGCAAAGATAAATGAGAATAACAATCAATAAATCAATCGACGTAGCTTTGTCTCAACTATGCTGTTGTCGTGGTCAGCTTCCAGTCTATCTTGATTCAACAAACTACTATTCCACCAATTCGCACTAAACGTTTCCGAACGTCTTTTACGTGCGCACAGCAAAGGAGTAGAACCCTCTGCCTGCGTCTGTGTTTTCGAACGCTTACAACCCTAATCTCTTCAAAATTAGAGTAAACAGGCTTCTTCTGGGTAAGCTCGCTCCATCGTCGACTTTGTCTCTATCAGCTATGACCTAGACTAGAGTCAAGAGCAAACTCATATAAAAAAAAGCTAGCAGTATTCTACATGGAACGACTGCCTATCTGACCACCACAACCTAGCACGCTAGCACGATACTCCTGAAGGCTCAGTTTTCCTGGTTTTGACTACCAGTTACGAATGTCAAAGATGTTCAAATGACATTCGGACCCAACGGCTTAACGTGCTTTCCGAGGCACGGAGGAAACTAGATAAGTTTAGTTGGTCACCTATCCACGGACGACTTTGGCAAGCGTTACGTTATCTCTAAGATCGACCCGTGCGGCAGTTATCATTGAGCTACAGCATAACAACGAATGAAAAGATTTGTTAATTTAGTGACCCGTACGATTCGAATCAATCGCTACAATATCAATAGCAATCTATCGACAGGTCCCCTTCCCTAGCTGACGACACTCGTAGCCTCTGAGCACGGCGCTTATATTCCGATTCTGTGCTCGGCACATCTCTATTGATTCTCATCGACATCGCATCGTCCGTACAGTCGTACACATCGTGTGGCACATGCCGATGCCCCGATGTGCTTACAATGAACTGGAAGCTTCAAGCACGTTTCAAAGGTATTGTTGTAGGTGGTTGCGTTATTATTACAATACTTATTGCTGAGAACGGTTTCGCCCGCGTGAGAGTCGGTAATCATACTAAGGGAACATAGTGCCGGGTTTGAAAAGTAGCCTATGTACTTTTCCAGACCTATCTCTGTGCCAAATTTCATCCAGATCCATTCAGTCATTGTGGCGTGATTGAGAAACAAACATCTTTTTATTTATACACATTCGCATATATAGTAGTTCAATAGTATTTTAATGAATGATTAGGTACTTAAATCTATACTAATATAATAAAACTGAAGAGTTAGTTGTTTGTGTGTTTGTTTGAAAGCGCTAATCTCTGGAACTACCAGTCGGATTTGGAAAATTCTTTTTGTAAATCATCATGATTTTTGAATTAGCTATACGGGAACGGAGAATTCCTACGGAACCGAGAAAAAATGGTATTTGTGCGTACGAATTCGCTGGCAAAAACTAGTGTATTTATAGTCGGTAGCCGCCCAGATTCCGGATTTGTGCCTGGTTGATGACAACAGACTCGTGCCTATTACATGTGACTTAAACACATCCGGCGATATGTGGGCGAATGTACACCTCAGCCCAGATACTGGCGTCAGTTCCTATGTACCTAACTTTTCGTATACGGGGCAGTCAGACTCGCGACTGCCAAACTGAATGGAGGCAAGGCCTGGAGGTATGGCTTGTGTCGATACAAGAAGTTTATTATGAAAGAATTTTTAGCTTCAAAGATGACAATTAGAAAGAGAAGTACGATACGAACTCTGACGTCAAATACCATGTCGCCTACACAGCTGCCATAGAAAACGGCGTCTTCGCGAGAGAGACAGATATATTTGTTTAATATAGAAATATCTCGTTTGTTTTTTGAAAAATTTTGATTCTATGTTCACTGTTAGTATTATATATTTGTAGATAAATTGTAGAAGTAATTTTTTTTTCATGCATATTCCCTATTGCCACATATATGTCACCGGAAAATGGCAATCGCCGTAAGATTGTTCAATATCGCGTGATATTGTGAACTATTTTTTTTAAAATGAGACCCGGGTATGTTGGGAACTCTTGAATTTGGATGGGATTTATTGTATACAAACGAGTTTTTCATAATATATCGAGAAATTATAATCTAATCAAGATTGATTATAGTCTTACGGAGTGTGCAATTTTTTGGTGACATACATATATAACATCATGCCAGTACCTCTTCCTCCGAGGGTAAGGCACAGATATACTCATGACCCATGTAGTGCCAAACAGATTAATGTTTAAGCCTCAAAGAAGGGTTCTGGATTTCAAGTTTCTTTGCCTATATAGATTGATTACCAATTTGTCTACACCGAGAGCATGTATTGTCTACACCGAGAATTTGAGCTACACGATAACTGACAAATGCTTGCTTTGTCTGGAGAGGTCCACTCAAATCTGTGTGGCACTTTCATCAAAAGGCCACCTCAGACCTACATGGTTCTTATATGATTTGACCAGTACGGATTGTATGGACTCTAAAAGAGACTGACCTGTGAGTTTGTTTCGGTGTTTCTTCTCAGGGTAGTCAGCTAGGAAACACCGGCCTCATCTAGCTAAAAATGACCAATAAAGATTGACGTGTAAAAAAAAAATCAAACTATTTATTTCAACATACGTTCATCAAAAAGGACATTCAAATAGCGCTCAAAAGTGTTATATTTAACCTACTTTCAAAATAAATATCATTTATCATTTTTTATTTTATTTAGTATGGGTTTGCTCTTGACTCTAGTCTAGGTCATAGATGACAGAGACAAAGTCGACGATGGAGCGAGCTTACCCAGAAGAAGCCTGTTCACTCTAATTTTGAAGAGATTAGGGTTTATCTGCTAATAACATTAATCTATATTTACCAAGCTCTATCCAACGTTTGAGATGAGATCGTCACTTCCATTCCTTCCCTGTAATATCCACATTAATCTGAATCCACTTTTCCTATCTCAAGCAGGTATACATTCAGCTTATTTGAAATCCTTAAGAGGCACACTCGTCATACAAACGTGAAAAGAAACGTTCACGTTTTGAAAGCGCATTACATGTGAGTGTGTTTGACAAAGTTGCATCGAGTGGCGTCCTCAATACGTTTGATGTTCGAGTGGAACCTTATGCAGGTGAGCGTGGAGCACCGAGTCTTAGCAGGACGTGTAAGTTGCAACTTTGTTGTGTGCTTCGGTTTGCTAAGAGTTTTATTTTGGGGTTCCTTGGGGATGGGAAAACGGTGGGAATAATAATAATGCCAGCAGTGCGAGTGGCCAAAGGTGATATAGGCCATTACCTCTGGAAGGTAATTAAAAATAGCGAAATTACCGTGCTTGGCAAAATTAACGTTTTTACAGAGGAGATCCATTCGTCCAGTCCGTCGGGCTGATATCGAGATATTCAGAATATAAAAAATATATATAAACACAACGAAGAACCAGCATCATCTATACCAAGCAAGCATTCCGTCAGTTAGTCAGTAAGACCTCAATTTTATGGCCAAGAAAATATAAAACGATACATTGCTTCGAAACACCGAATGACGTGACGCCTCGGTACACTTTTTACCACGAAGTTTTGTCACAAGCCACCAGTCCTGAACTTAGATGTGTTTTATCTTTGGCCGTTTTTATTCATTTGATAATTTCCAATAATTTTTGATAATGATCTAACCGACGCGGACGGACCGATTAGGATTATTATTTTTTATCCAGGAAACATCCTTATTACTACAGAAGGTATAGGTATAAATTGTCCCATCTACCCTTATTTCGTAGCAATAAGACCGATGATCGCATTTCATTGAAGAGACCGTACTCCATTTGTCCGACCGAATTATTACATTAATTTAATAGACGAAGCAGTAGCGCCACATTGATTTCAATTAGCGCCACAATGAGTTGTATGTAGTCCGTAGATAGCGACAAGCGATGGACAGCAATCAATAGCTGATCACAATATTGTATTGTGTTTAATACGAGAAGCCATGAGTGTGAGCGTTCAGGTGCAGGCGATTAAACTCGGCTTAAAATAGACTGCTTATACAACGTGTAACAGAATAAACGTAATACCTTCAAACTGGTCGTTGTGCTCATAATTATGAACAACTTTTACTACGGGACCAACACTGAAATCGATATTTTTTTCGCAATTTCGGGGTTGTCCCCATAGTAAAAGTTATTCATAATTTATTTATTCAAAAAACACAGTAGCTTACAGTTCACAAAACCAAAACGCTTATATGCTAATAATTTACACGTTTTACAGAAATGAAATAATAATAAGTAATTAACGCTTGCGTTACGGAGAGCTTTTAGCATTGTATAATTTACTCTCACTTGAGAAGAGACGAATGCTTCTGCAAGTAATGACACTGCATGATCTCTATCATAATAAGCTAAATTGTATAGACCTTAGTAATGATATTAAACTTGTAGTTCCTAGATCAATTCTTCGTCGTGGAGTGCGTGATTACCGATTGTTTGATCAGGCATCAACCCGGACAAACGCAGGTAAACGTGCACCCCTTCAGCGTCTTGTGCAAATGTACAATGAACATTTCATAGATATTGATATATTTATGTTAAATAGAAATGCTTTTCGAAGTAAAGTTATCGGTGTACTGAAAAACTTAAATATATCTAGAGGGTAAAACTTGTTTATTGGTTAGTAACGATTTAACATGTTTCGCGGATTGTGAATATTAACCAGCTCACCGATAAGTCCTCATCATAGCATATCTCTTAGTTAATATGTGGAAAATGTTGTGGTTTATACATTGATTTATTTTTATGAAGTACATTATTGATAAGTGTTATATTTAATGTAATATCGTTTTTTTCCCAAATAAAATAAAATAAAATAAATAAAATAAGTAAAATTATATGTCAAATACAAAGGAATTCAACTATCAAAATTAACGCACTCAAATTCAAATGTCAAACAAAGTTATTCAAATTCATTACAATTGAGAAATAATAGAAAAATTACAAACATGTCAAATAATATTATTAACCAGTGGTGATTGAAACAGAAAAAAAAAAGAATATTTCAAAAACACTTGTTTAAAAAGGACAAAACAGTTTTCCTTAATGTCTGATAATGATGAGTACAATGACCCCTTTGTAGGTACTACGTTTATTCTGTTACACGTTGTATTGAGGAGCTCGTGCCTAAAGAATAACAGCCGAACGGGTCTTCGGGGTCCTTTGTCCTACCAGGTTAAGCAACGCTTAACTAGGTCAGTCTGTGGATGATTTACCATCTACACAAGTCACGACTCCTCCATGCCTCGTGTCATCTACACAAGTCACGACTCCTCCATGCCTCGTGTCATCTACACAAGTCACGACTCCTCCATGCCTCGTGTCATCTACACAAGTCACGACTCCTCCATGCCTCGTGTCATCTACACAAGTCACGACTCCTCCATGCCTCGTGTCATCTACACAAGTCACGACTCCTCCATGCCTCGTGTCATCTACACAAGTCACGACTCCTCCATGCCTCGTGTCATCTACACAAGTCACGACTCCTCCATGCCTCGTGTCATCTACACAAGTCACGACTCCTCCATGCCTCGTGTCATCTACACAAGTCACGACTCCTCCATGCCTCGTGTCATCTACACAAGTCACGACTCCTCCATGCCTCGTGTCATCTACACAAGTCACGACTCCTCCATGCCTCGTGTCATCTACACAAGTCACGACTCCTCCATGCCTCGTGTCATCTACACAAGTCACGACTCCTCCATGCCTCGTGTCATCTACACAAGTCACGACTCCTCCATGCCTCGTGTCATCTACACAAGTCACGACTCCTCCATGCCTCGTGTCATCTACACAAGTCACGACTCCTCCATGCCTCGTGTCATCTACACAAGTCACGACTCCTCCATGCCTCGTGTCATCTACACAAGTCACGACTCCTCCATGCCTCGTGTCATCTACACAAGTCACGACTCCTCCATGCCTCGTGTCATTTGTCGTTATGGTGGCTAGAAGCCAGAAAATCTGACTCAAGTCTTGCGAAAGGGTATCGTGCTACCTTGTTACTGAATCGTAGAGGTCGGATAGGAGTCACTCCATGGAAAATATGGTAAAGATTCTAAAGAAAAGTAAAAAGCTTTACAGGACCCAATAAAATTTACACTTACCCATAACAAAATGCTTTGGAATTGAGTCTTTAAATATCTAATCACAGTTTAATCAATTCTATTTAATAATGCTTTTCAAATCTTTTTATAACTATGCCTTAAAGGTCACTATCCTCGTTAAGCTAGTTCTACATATAATGCAATACTTACATACATTTTTGTTACACAGGCTTGTCCAATGTATTGCGGAACCCAGTTAGTAACATCCGTCTCGCAGCCGGCTGGTGATTACTCAAACTAACTTGTTGCCCGCACCGCAATCCGCCATGTTTGTTCAGCGGTACTTCTTACACCACTACCTACTGAGGAGGAAGTTTGTACTATTGGAAGATATAGATATAATGTAGACTTCTTATTTGTGGTATGTTAGTGATGTGCTTATTGCAGGCGTTTTGTACGATTCGTCTATACATACGGCTTATGTTAGGGTGCCCATAATTCAAGGATGTTTGTCATGCAATTTTATAAATTTTTGTTACGCACTGTATTAATGAATTGCATACATAATGGGACCCAGCTAGTAACACACGTCTCGCAGCCGGCTGGTGATTATCGGATGGACACAGCACCGCAATCCGCCATGTTTGTACCTCGGTACTTCTTACACCGCGTACTTCGCAAGCGTAGGGAGTCACAGGGCGATCCCCGGCCTGCGGACGGCGAGCGTTGGGTGGCTCGCTGTCCGATCACCACCAGGCCCGGGTCGATTGCGCGTTGTGTTCCACGCGCGCCTCAAAGAGATGTCAGCATAGAAGACGGGGCCCGCTAGGGCCATAGCCTGCCAGGATTGCGGGATTTGTTCGAAATAGTCACCGCGGCCCTGGAACGCAAAGGGTTGCCCTTCCGCCTAGAGCGGAAAAAGTCATTTGATGATTTCCCATCCTTAAAAAAAACACCGCGTCTTGTACTTACATACCTACTGACAAAGAATTTAGTACTATTGGATATGAAGAAACACTGAAGGGTGACCATAATTACACAATGTATAAATATAAAGACGAATTATAAAGAAGACAATGTAATTTTTTGTAGTTGGTCTTAATACATGTCATAATAAGATTATTATTTGTTATGGTTTACAACAACGAGTATTTCTATTGTATTCTAATAAAGACGAGTTGTACAAAACGCTTGCCATATGTAGATAGAACGAGGAGTTATTATTTTTTCTAAAATTTGGTATCAGTGTCGTGGAGATGGCCGTGGGAATCCGCTGGATGCGAGACGCACAGAAGACTGATGTGGCGACACTTGGAGGAGGTCTATGTCCAGCAGAAGACCAACTATCAGCTGAAATAATGATGACGGTGATGGTATGGAGTGGGATTCCTTGCTGGAGCCTGTTTTCGACGTCTTCAAGTCTAGCGTGGATACTTCTGGACAAGCTTCCTCCATCGTCGACCACATCATCGCTGTTAAAATAATGGTAAATATCGAGACTGTCAATAATATTAAAAAAAAATCATATCAAAGGATACCCATTGTACTATTTGTATGCTCACAAATTATTCAATCAATCTAAATATTTTATTTGCTAGAATATGATACAATATGGTGTTACAGTAAATTTGTTTCCCCTTAAGACGTTAAGGGGTAGATAAGCTAATATCAAGAAACCTGTTATCATTACCTTTTACTCATGTACTGTTACAATGTCACCTTAAAAAAAAACTTGGTATTTCTTTATTACAGTTATAGTGTTAATATAACCTACATTTTGGGTCCGTGTTGAGGAGTTGTTGTGTATTATAAAGCCTGTCACTATTAACTCTTCATACAGAGTGTAAAAATATATTGTAATTTAAATAATAATTTTTATTTGCTTACTATTGTTATTTGTATCAACTGCAACCAATACAGCGTCATAATGTTCTGACTTATTTATTTTTTAAAGTAATCAATTTCGGCAGTCAGCCAAAAACAAAGTTTCTTACATTAGTTTATTAAAAGATACCAGAATCACATAAAAACTATTACAAAATCCGTGGCATGATTTTTTTAAATAATTTCCCTACGGGCTTTTCTTTTCTTGTGCAAATACATAGATAGCATAAAAATGTATACTTAATAAATCTACACACTCGAAAATGAGTTTGAAATCACAAAGCATCCTTTTCATTCAGAAACACCTTGTACTTTATATCAAGGGCAGACGACCTTGTCAACATTTTCCAGGTACATTTCATTCGGTCCAGTTTCGTTACCTGCCGCCCCCCGTCACCCGTCACCCGTCGCAACCCTTTACAACATGTCGCCGCCTCTTTATGACGATGTGACACTTGTCACACTTGGCAGTCGACGACTAGTTAGGTCCTGTCATGTGTCTGAGGTGACAGTTTGGAGAAATATGCTGAAAGTTACAATACTAATATTCGGGTCAACAAAATACAGGCTGTGCCTAGTTTATTTACTGGTTTGGGAACCTGTCAAGGTCATTGTTAGTTTTAATGTCTCACCAAGTAAATGTTAAACTGTGTGTATTACATATTAATAAATAAATAAAATAAAATATTGATACAAAATAAAATGACCTTAATCGTAGTATCTTTTCTCTATCTTTAAATAGTTAAAAAAAAAACACCCAAGAGTCGGACTCTCACACGAAGGGTTCCGTACCACAAACCGAAAAAAATACGTTTCTTGTATGGGAGCCCCCTTTAATTTTAAATTTAGTTTAATTTTTATTATTTTTTGTTCTAGCGGCAATAGAAATACATCATCTGTATGTAAATTTGAACTGTCTAGCTATCACGGTTCATGAGATAAAGCCTGGTGACAGACAGACAGACAGACGGATAGTGGAGTGACAGAGTAACTAACAGAGCCAGGTTTCCTTTATCTGTGTTTTCGCACCTCTTCTAAACACGCAACAGATTTTGATATGATTTTCACTAATAGATAGAGTTATAAACGCATTTGCACCCGTGCAAAACCTGGGTGGGTCGATATTAAAAAAAAAAACAGAATAATGTACTTTTCCGGGATAAAAGTATTAGGCTACTTTTATCCTGGAAAAATATATTGTGGCTCTCAGCGATGGAGTAGCTTGAGTTAGTAATCGAAACAGAACATTCAGATAGTACTCTTAACAAACAATCAATTAGGTAACTATTTAGAAAATTAGTTTAGGAAGCTGTCATTCATAAGTTGACCTCCGCGTAGGAATGTGCTACGACTTCGTAGCCGTCGTAGCAGTCCCATTTGCTACGCCGTAGCAATAGTCTACGCAAGTTGTAGATTTCAATGAAACAGAATTGGAAGTTACCAAACTTCTATACTTAAATAAAGAAAAGGGTGTGAAGATCCGAGCTTTCAATTTGTTGATTCGAGGTGGAGTCAAGCTAGAGGACATGACTTGGAATAAACAATAAAAAAAAATTTACTCTCCATTTTTTATTTATGTTTGCATAAGTCGGTACAAATTTACCGTAGAGTTTCTTTTTTACGATGTCAGGATTTGTTAGTTTAAACTAAATGAGGATGTTTTTAATTGCTGTAGGTACATCAAATAAACGGGACCATCAAATGAAGGTCACCACATCATAACATACTTTGACGAAATATCCAAACCTCAACTTAGTCTTACACTAAGACAAATTTGCGTGTCTGACGTGAACTGTTAAGTAAGTGACGCCCCGTTAGCGATACTATACACAGATACCGATACCGATACCATACTCCCTGGTATCGAGCAGTCGAGACCATTGTTTCTCAATACATCGTGATTGACGGATTACAGGCTGGCTCTGCATAATTATAGATGCTCTGTTTGCAATGAGGCGAGATATCGTGGAGAGATAGATGGTTGAACTGATTATACGTTTATAGACATAATAAGTACATGCTTATATAGACAAACGACTTTTCCACATGGGGTAGAAACTACAGGATGCTACTAGCTACGATACATACATACACAATCATTTTGTTTCACAAGGTTTTTATTTTACATCACAAATATAACCGAACTATATGTTTGGAATTTATGTATCTGTAACTAGCTCCAGACCATATTTCATGGTTGCCATTCTCAGTGGAGACCAGATACAGGTGCACTCTCACTCCCATAGTGAGATGGGACTACCCAACAAATTTGACAAGATGTCAGTGATATCAGGGGCGGGATGCATAACGTACCTTCCGCTCTAGGGTGTCACATCACTAACTTTCTAACTCTAGGCCGCCACTAATTCCTAATAGAAAAACTCAATTAAACTTTTTCTCGACCGGAAAATCATATATCCCTATAACTTACTATGGTCAGCAGTCGCGTAGTTTTTAAAGGCTATATTAAAACAATTTTGAATCAAACCGAATCAAAAGGCAAAGCAATAGAGTTTATTATTATAAAATGGCACACTTCTTGATCATTACTTGGAAATAATAAAATGCACAAGCTAAGGGAAACTCGACAGCTGCACATTTCTCACGTTCGGAACAGGAAAAAACACTTATAACGCAAGAACTTACCTCAGGGGATCTATTTAAGTAACTTCGTTTAAAATTATAGTGGTGTTAATGAAAGACTATTGATGTCTCTTTTTGTTTAGCAAAAATTACAGAGGATGATAGGAGTTCTTAAGTTTTAGTAAAATCTTTATTTTACTCAGTAAAATACTTATTTCGCAGGACTATGGTAGGCGCCAGATAGCCCGGCAATTAAGTTCATTGACCTTTCCCTAATATCCCTTCAAAGATACCCGAACAATAAATTACTAACCGTTTTCAAGACAGGACAGCTTTATGTCTTTATTTCTGTTTTTGACATTAAGAAAGTCATTAAAATTAAATGTATTTTGTCAACGACCGTTAGGCTCATTTATCTGGTGTCTACCATACCCAGAATATAGTCAATTTGTTATTAAACATTAAGATAGTATTATTTACATTCATACATAAACTTAGGCCTTTTTCCGATGGAGGTAGGCAGAAACTACAGAACGCCAACTGCCACGGTCCTTACATATTCTGGTCTTGTCATGCCGTTTTGCTCATTTTTTCGCCATTAAAAGCAATGGTGATGAAATAAATTATACAAAACACCTGTCTGGGTAATCTCTGGGCCATCATTACTGTTTTCTCAGTAATATTCCTAACTATGTGTAAATCGAGCGGCGCGCTAAACTGCGTATAAAACACATCATATCCCCGGCTGAACCGACAAGCGGATTATATTGGATTAATTAATCTGTAATGATTGACACACAATAATGTTATATTGTCGAGCACAGGGTGCTGCCGAATCAGGGCTGTTTGACTGAACAATGGTTTACGAATGTCTGTCTTATTTGTTTATCACCTTAAATTACTCTACGCCCGCTTTGTCCCAATGCTGGGCAATGCCCTCCCTCTTCCTTTTCTACACACGTCTGTCCTCTGCCATTGCGGGCCCAGTCCTTCCGGTAAGAGTCAAGTTCGTCTCTCCACCTTAACATCTGCGTTTCTTTAGTTTTTGCTCGCAGTATTGTGTTCTTAACACAGTCCGAAAGCGATCTGGACTCGTTTCTGATAGGATACCAGGATCTCACTTGCTGGTAAGCGGTGATGTGGTCGAAGGTGGAGCACGTTTGCCTGGAAGTAACCTCTTCACACTAGACTTCAATACTTCTGAGTTGTAGCTATCAGGGAACATAGGTACGGGAATTCCACTCCTTAGCTGTATGCATAGCGAAAGTATATCTAAAACGTTTTGTTTGCGAATGGGTCTGATGCCCACCGGTACCGGTAGCGCATCGCTTTCTCGCCCGGAGGACACGTCGAGCATACGGTGGAGATCTGCCCTGCTTGGGCTGAGCACCACCGTGTCCTCGTCGAGGCGATCGGCAGCGGCAACCTCTCGCGTCCGGCCCTGGTTGAATCCATGGTCCGGAGCGAGGAGGCTTGGGAAGCGGTCACCTCCTTCTGCGAAGCAGTAATGCTAGCGAAGGAGGAGGCGGGACGCGCAAGGGAAAGGCAAGGCCTTCGCCCCAACCGCCGCAACAGGAGAAGACGCTCCGGGCGTCGGGAGTCGCAGGGCGATCCCCGGCCACCGTAGGCGTGGGCCTGCGGACGGCGAGCATTGGGTGGCTCGCTGTCCGATCACTACCAGGCCCGGGTCGATGGCGCGTTGTGTTTCACGCGCGCCTCAAAGAGATGTCAGTATAAAAGACGGGGCCCACTAGGGCCAGAGCCTGCCAGGGTTGCGGAATTTGTTCGAAAGAGTCACTGCGGCCCTGGAACGCAAAGGGCTTTAGAAGGAACATGGATGGGTTTTAGTCAGTAAGAGTCTGACACGCCCTTCCGCTCCACCCAGAGCAGAAGAAGTCATTTGATGATTTCCAATCCTTAAAAAAAAAAGCGCATCGCCTTACGTCTTCTATTCCGGTGATGGATAGATCAATATTTTAAAAGTACATTGATACAAGAAACCTGGCACGTGTTACTGATCAGTTTTGATTTTAATAGGACAAGTTACTGTTCAATTAACTTTACTTTAGAGAACCTGAAAGCTAATTACGATTTCGGTATTACTCTGTGACTGGAAGGTCAGACAGTCTAGCCAATAACGAAGCCACGTGCCAGCCTGGTTGGATTAGAAACTAGTAACCACGACGCTTGGCTGAAGGGTTGAGATGGAAATGTCACAGTAACCTTTATAACTGACAATTATTGCGTTATTTCTAAATATCGCTGCTCGTGCTGAGATAGGACTGTTTGGCCTGGCTTAACGAAGGAAAATATTCTTGGAAAATGTAGTCTATGTCCTATTCCAGAACATGGTCTACCTGCGCACCAGATTTCATCCAAATCTGTTGAGCCGTTACAACGTGAAGAGGTAACAAACAAACAAAAAAAATTTCGCATTTACAATAAGTTAAGGATAAGTTATATCAAGGATTTGCCCCAAATAAATATATTCCTACTTTCTTCTAATAATATTACTGTGAAAGTATGTCTCACACAGGTGGACCATGTTCCGGGTTAGGGCATAGAAACTTTTAAGCTTTTTTCCTGGGAGTATGTTCCCTTGGGATAATTTCCGATTGTCGCGCGGGCGACGCTCTTATAGCTATATAAAAAAATACAACAATACATGAACAACAAGCGACGAACATCATCTAAATTGGTCATAATTATTGGTGTCAAAATTATTTGAAAGCACCCTGTATAATAAGGAGCTCATACTATTTGATTAGTGTTTATGAACCAATTATTAGCTGCCAGGAACTGGTTACACTTGGATTATTTAGTTCAATTAGCCAGGACCTATGCTTTATTATTAAGTCTCTTACAACACACCTATCAACGATAACGACTGTCAAAAGTGAAAGTATTTAGGATTAACCACGTGACATTTCAGTAGCGCATGTCCATCACAAACATTTTGAACTTCTTCGTTTATCTGTCGTTTTATTAGTGGAATTCGTATCAAAACTCGTCCGAACGTATATCAGAAATAGTGAAAACATTTTTTATTTCTGTTTCTATAGAAGTGTGCGGAACAGGGCGTAAAGTCCCGCAAACCTCCATAGAACAGGGAGGATCATCCGGCCAGACGGTGTTGTGTCTTGTGAGCAACAGACTGCCCTATAGTTGATACTTGGGCTATCTATTTATGTTCAAATAGTACGGAAAACTGATACCGTGATGCAGGATTTCTTTGACGTAATTCGTTGCTGGCAGTGTAGATGGCGCTGCGTTACTTTTTGTGGCTGTATCAATGTCGCTACATTTCATTTTTTTTGTCATATTATGTTTACATTAAAATGTTCCTTAAAATTTAGCAAATATAATCTTACACGTGTTACGTGGAAAAGCGCGACCACTCTAAACTAATTATATTTTCCGTAATTGTTTATTTTTAGTGGTCATTATGTTAGTACATCAATAAAATAGCAAAAACAAGTGCAGCTATTTTATTGATGTACTAACATAATGTTTGAGGCACTACTAACAAAGTATAATCGCGAATCAAAGTTATTCAAACAAATAATATTTATTTTAATCTAACGTTATATTGTATTTTTTGATAAAATCTTCCATGAACTCGCGTCCCGTTTGCACAGATTTTTCATATCTCTCAGCGCTTGTTTCTTCTAAATGTTTCTTCATAAATGACCAATGTGAGACTATTGCTCTTTTCATGAACCCAAAACCATCTTTTTCCGGACTTTCTCTTCCAATATTTGACAAATTTCCTTTGCTTTCTGACATTAGCAATGGTATGGATTCACTTTCATTGATGTTAATTGTGAGTTCTGTCACATTGTTGTCCATTAACTCTTTTAATTGTTTTGCTAACGTTTCACTTTCTTCTGGATGTGTTTTATTGTTCTTTTGCAAGTATTTTATTACGTCTTCTACTTTGAACGTATTTTGTAATTCTTTTACTAACAGAACGTTATCTTTCGGACGTGTTGTATTGTTTCTTTGTATGATTTCGTTTGCAACTTCTGCTTTAATAGTTGTAGGTAAATGTAAGTCTTTCTCGTCTCTTTGAAATTCTTCCTTTTTCGCATTTTCTGTTTTATTGTCCTCACAACTTATTGCACTGACGATATATGCTGTTAGAATGTATAGTTCACTTTTCATTTTCGTATTACTTCCCAGTTTCAGAGCGATTTTATTTTGTTGAAAATTTTTATTGGCTTATTCCCATCAATATTTTATTAACTTTCGAAACATTTCCAATTTTTCTATTTATTTATTGCTGCTGATTTTTTCGCTTACCGATAAATATTGTTTTGTTTAGTTGTGTTTGTTAGTATTTTAACGAAATAAAGTGTATGGCTAAACTTAAAAAAATAGACTGATAGCGAACAAATCAAAATAATCCTAACTATCCTAATCCTAAATATAAATGCGAAGGTGACTTTGTTTGTTTGTTACTATGTTTGAGGTACCCCGGTTATATTTCTATTAACTCTTCAATTCCCATGTCCAAGTTAATAAAGATATTTGGTTTCTTTTTAAATAAAATACCATCTATACATTTGGTTAGGACAAAAAAAATATAACAAAAAAATAAACTACCCCGTTTTTTATGGGGGTGACACTGGGCGTTGTGAAATTAGGACTCTGAAGGAGACACAGATTGTTTCTCATTGTTACGGTAGGAACAAAACGTCTGAGTTTATTATAATATTTATTTATATTTAGATATATCCGTTTCTTTATAATAAAAATAGGTTATCTGAAAGGAACAAAACATTTATTGATTGTGAAAACTGTACCAACACTTTAGACGCAAACCAATATTGCACTTGCCACACGTTTTTCTTCTGCGTTGGTGACAATGTCCGCATCATCATTGAGAGCATTCGATTTGCGAGTGGTTGTCAGCCCTTCCTGCACTCCTCATCTCGGTAGGCACTCTAATGTTCAGAGGTACGCCACAAGCTGAATTGCGTGTCGCAGGCTTGCCATATTTTTGTAGGTAATCAGAGTAGGTCCATTTGATGAGCCATGGATTTTGGCATGCTGCATCTTAAAATAAACACAAAAAAATAAAAAGAGGGAACCACCACTTTTTGCCGCGAAGTGTTACCTTCATGGAGTCAATGTTGAGATGTACACATCTTGATAATGGCTGGGTAAACTACTTGAATTTTTGCCCGTTTTTTATCCACAAATCTAATTTGATCCACTTTTGTGATAGGGTCCAATCCATGGCAGTTGGATGCAAGGGAGATGATACTATTGTCGTGCCACTTGGCTGCAATAATTTCCTCAGAAGCTTTATGACATAGCTCACCTCTTGGCTCTTTTTCATGTCCTTTGAGATTGGCAAATTGCAATTCTCTAGACAGTTTTCTCGAACAGTACCTGTACCCCGACATTCTGCTCTCGTAACTACTTTAGCAATGGTAAACCAGTAAAATAAATATCAAAGTATAAATTGTATGGTCCTAACTCTTGTGGTAATCTTGAATAAAGCTCTAAAATAACGGCAGCTCCTAGGTCCAAGTCGGACTGCATCTTGAGGACAGGACGCACCCTGGTAAGGCTCACAATTCACTAAATATCCATGGCGAGTAGCTGCTGACCAGAGCTTGTAACCAAACCTTATTGGTTCCCCGTGTATGTTTTGTTTGGTACCGTGCCTTCCAAAGTATGGTACAATAGTTTCGTCTATGGAGATGAAGAACCAGCTCTTTTGAAGTTTTCAATGAAAATGTTCAGTTTTGTGAAATGTTCTCGAATTTTAGCATATTTATCGTTTGTCGGCAATGATGTACTGTCGTAAAGATGAAGGTCTTGCTGTATTTAAAAAAATGCGAAAATGCGTCTCATTCTTTATGCTACTAGATCATTATGCGTATCATTTTTACTTCCCAGAACATTCGCATGTACTTCGGCGTCAAATACCTGGTAAGAAGTAGGATCGCAATGTACACTCGAATTTCTTCAGCATTCACATTGAGAGTGTGATTTCTTTAAAAAGCGTACAAATTGCTCATATCAGTTATAAATTGTATTATGTCGTCGCTGTAAAGCAATTCAAAACATTGCACTGCAGACAGTTCCTCCTGAGTGTTAATGAAAACTTCTTCATCACAATCTCCTTTACCGCAAGAAGTAAAAGTAGTGCTGATATTATCGTACCATTTTACAGTATTCTCTTTTTTCTGCTTCGGTACGGGTACGTTGATTTCTTCTCCTTCTTCTTCAAATACATATACTTCTCCAGAAGTAGATGGTCTATTTTGTACTTCCAATTTAGATCAAAGCATGCGACTGTGAAGATGAAGAATATTATCTTCGTTTTCGTCTCCACTATCTTCGTCCGTCACGCCACGCCATCATCATCAGCCTAGCCTTTTCCCAATTATATTGGGGTCGGCTTCCAGTCAAACCGGATTCAGCTGAATACCAGTATTTTACGTGGAGCGGCTGCCTACCAGACCTCCACAATCCATTAACTGGGTAACACGGTACTCATTGGTAAGACTGGTGTCAGATTTTCTGGCTTCTGACTATCCGTAACGACTGCCAAAGATCTACAAATGACAGCCGGGACCAAAGGCTTAACGTGCTTTCCGAGGCGCGGAGGAGTCTTAGTATGTTATCCCATCCACAGACCAACCTCGGCAAGCGTTGCTTAACCTTGAAGATCGACTTGTGCGGCTGTTATTATTTAGCCATGAGCTCCTTCCGTCACCACGCCATCGTCAGGTGGAAATAAAATAATATCGCCTGGGTCCTCTCCAGCCTGCAACTCCTCGGCAATCTCATCTAAGGTCAACCTATAATACGTAAATAAGCTCCAAAACACCATCACTATATAGAGAAATGCCCAAAATGTAAACTTAAGGCTTGTTATTACTTAGAAGGAATTCAGAACAACAGAGTTATTGTAATGCCCAGTGTCATATTTTCAACGTTGTAACAAATAAGTTCTGCACTCTGTTCTGAACTTATTTGTTGCTTGATAAAAATATTTGTACAATAGCTTATTTTTTTATTTATTATATGCAATAAGAAAATATAACAATACTTACGGTCTAGTCACTTTTATTTCACTTTTTATCGCAATATATAACACAAAGACTGCTCGAATTTCGCGCGAAAGATAGGATTGTCTTTGACAGATGACATTTGGCTAGTGGTGCCAGTTTTTTTTTAGTTATTGGCTTTGCAACAATGGTAGTGGAATTTAATAATAAAATCTCCGTGTAGTAGAAAAAAATATTGAACTTCTGTCACCTACAAGTAACAATGGGAATTGAAGAGTTAAAATATTCAAATTTTCAGCTGAATCATTCACTCAAAGCAAACAGATCAACGCTACCATTTACAAAATAGGTGGTTGCCGGTATCTCTGTAGAAACGGAACTAACTGAACAATATGTCTACATCCGAAAGAAATCAATTATAGCACACACTATCGGTACCATCTACCACGTGATCAGTTTTATGCCTTTCGCATTGTAGAATAACGTAAGCTGCCTGAGTTCCTTGACGGGTTAAATATTTATTATTATAAAAATAAATGTTACTTGCTTTCGCCTGCGACTTCGTACGCGCATATCCATGCGTGTGCGAAGTCACGGGCAAAAGCTAATACAACATAAGTTTACAACACAACAGGCATTATTAACGAATTAAAGTTGTCCGAGCAAATAAAATATTTTATCTAATCTAATGTTGAATTGTACTTTTTATAAACTTTTCCTTGTACTCGTGTCCCGCTTTCGCAGATTTTTCAAATCTCTGAGCTTATGTCATGTTGTCGTCTTCTGACTCTTTCCTCATAAATGATCAATGTGAGACTATATATCTTTTCAAATACTCAAAACCGTCTCTGACAGGTCTCTTTCTTACAATATTTGACGAATTTCCATTGAGTTTTGAGCTTAGCAATGGTATGGATTCACTTAGATTGATGTTAACAGTGAATTCTGTCACATTGAATGTGTCCATTAACTCAATTGTTTTGCTAACGTAGTCTTCTCCTCGGGATGTGTTTTGTTGTTTTTTTGTAATAATTTTAGCACATCTTCTGTTTTAATCGTCTTTTGTAATTCTTTTACAAACATGACGCTCTCTTTCCATTCTGTTGTATTGTTTTGGTGATTAATTTCCATTGCATCTGGTGCTTTAATAGTTATAGGTAGTTTTAAGACTTCTTCAATTTTATGCTTGTTCACATTTTCTGTTTTGTTGTCCTGACATTTTATGCCACAGACGATATATGATGTTAGCATGAACAGTTCACTTTTTATATATGAATTATTTTCGAACGAATTTTGAAACGTGCTGCTTAAATATTATATTTCGCTGAACAATTTTAAGTATTTCAGTTCGATATTTAATTAATTGATTTTTCGGATTACTAATGAAAAATAATTGAATAAAAAACGCTATTGATTAACGTTTTAAAATGTTAACTCACAAGGAGAGATCCGATTATGGGATGCCTATTTACTTAATACACTGCAGTAAAAAAACCTTAACCTAAACCTTTTACTTTAATTTTTTTTCTTATAATAAAAGAAGGGAAATGCAGCCAAGGCAACTATGATTTGAATAAAATCGGGTGTATTACGATTTGGGTTCATTAATAGGATTTGGAACGCAGGGCGATGGCTATCCGAGGTAATATGGTACGACGCAAGTCAAAACAACCCCTTTAAGAGCATACTGCCAGTCTTTTTACACGTGTAGTCTGTGGATAATGCCTTGCGTGTCCAGTATAACAATGAATTCAGGATGCTGTTGGGTCTAACATGCTTTTGTAGCGCTTTCGGGATGTTGAAACCAGGTATGATGGTTTTCATGCCAGTATACGGAAACGGTGCGTTTGTATTCTCGGTAGAATACGTGCTGGCTCCCACAGCATCCTGAGTGTATTGTGTAATAGGTGGGACAGTCCCCTGCTGGCTCACTGAATACGGCTGCACACGTAGGTGTCAGTCGTCTATTTTGTATACAGACTGTGGTTTTTTACTAACATTAGGTTAAGACTTTTACTAACGACAAATGGATCTTGTAATTTGATCTGAAATAAAATATTTATCTAGGTGCACGCAGTGCGCCAGGCCTAGTTCCGACCTAACGCACACGGTGTGTATTTTACAGGAAACATTTGGAGCCGTTTTTTCCCTTGTTAAATTGATTGTAAAATCGAAGAGAAAATGATTTTTCGAGTGTTTCATCATTTCTATACGGTCAGGAAAGATCTAAGCTCTCTGTTCACTGGTATTCTCAAAATACACATGCTAGACTATTCTGCAGTTCTGAAATGCTCGGCCTATATTATTGATCTTACTGCTTTTACATGCCGATTTTTTGGAGGATTTTTATTACATCTCACGGAGCATATATTTAGCACTTCAGTTTGTCGATCCCGGAATTGCGGGATTTTTTAAGATAAAAAGTGCTTTCCTTAATAGACAACATCTTAACTTTAGGTAAGTTTGCATCGGTATATCCGATCTCTACTGATAGTAAACAAAAATTCTCACATGTGCAGACGACTGATGCAAGATGTAAGATTGGCCATAGTCTGTGGAGAGACGTCACGTGAACACTGTTGTACTGTGGAGTACAGAGACAGTACGGGATCTCATCCTCTGTGAAGGTTTAGATACAACCTAATTCCATACTATACCATTCTACACGCCCATCACTTCTCCATACAAAGCAAGATCACAGCTCAACTTTTGGCCCAGTATCCGTAGCTTACATTCACTTGCCATGCACTCTAAATCATTGTCAGCTCAACTCCGTCACAGCAGCAAGTGTAAGGCTTAAGACACACTGTGCGTCACAGCCTACCCAGACCAGCAGAATAACGAGTTTCCTTCAAGCCACGTGCAAAGGGCTTTGGTCTCGTGTGCACAAGACTTTACTGGTTGTGATGTGGCCGTTTGCTTTTACACAAAGCTTGTACTTTAGCTCTGTGTGGAGCTGAGATTAAGGAAGTGAGGTAGATATGACATAACAAGCATTAATGTTGATCCACACATATCGGGACGTGGTCCAATACGGCTGTGTCTCCGCCCGGGTATGGATTTGTGTGAAAGAATTAATTGCACTGATATTTTCTGAGTTTATGTTGACCAAATTCTGGGCACGGCCTTGATATATGTGGATCAAACTGGCGCCAATTTTAAGAGGTCCCAAGTTGGGCGCCAATTATAAAAGGCCCCAAGTCGGGCGCTAATTGTATGAGGTCCCAAGTAGGGCGCCAATTTCTAGAAGATAAAACTAGTGTCTATAATTATCATACCAATTTTTTTTATATATAATTATTCCGGAAATGAATGAGAAGACCCTTTGTGGATCATATCTTTGGTTTTGACCGGTAATTTTCAGTTTCCACACGGGAATTGATGAGCACATTGAATTGGATTTTTCATATTTTTTGTTAATTAATCACTTCATTTTGTTTTAGTTGGTTTGTTTGTCTTGATGTGTGAGTCTCAGTTTTTATTTCTTTTTATGCAAAATTCAGACACACTTAAGCGACATAGTCATATTATTATTTTTCAAAGATCTCAGTATCATACCAATCCTGTTTGCTGGGATTTGAATACTAGATATTTCACTATTCAAGATAGTGCCTTTTAAGAGATCAGAGGAGATTTCAGGCTGCGGCCACAAAAGATAGATTTGTTCTCCTTGCCTCTTCTATTGTTTTAAAATTGGCGGTTTGCAAAATGGCAATAACATTTTAGCTACGAATTTTCATGAATAGCATTGTAGAGTCTCTAAAATCTAAAAAGAGGTTTGAAAACAGTTTTCACTATTTTACATTCCATACAGTCTATTATTTGTAATAGTAGGGCAGCTTAGGTAGGTATAGAAAAAATAAAACAGCATCATTACTTTTGTTGGCCTAGTCCCAATTCACACGCAAACATGCCTTCTTCTTCCATACTTGTTTATTAGTCGCCATCTCTGTAGTGAAGCCCTTTCTAGTCATATCATCTTTTATAAATTATATCATTCTTTAGAAAGAAAGGACGTTGTAAAAAAAAGACAAGTGCGAGTTAGACTCGCGCACCGAGGGTTCCGATCGAGTCTTGATTTTTTTCGAGTATACTTTACGCAATTTTTAAAGAACAAATTCCTTATTTTCGGACTTTTTCCTGTACTTATACTGTAAGATCTATCTTCTTGGAAATTTTCAGGACTGTGGGTCAACGGGAAGTACCCTACAGGTCTTGATTCCCTTGCGAGCGTCAAATAATGCGCCATAACGCTTATACGGCCTTATCTTTAGATTGCGACTTAAAAGTTTGGTTTTTTGTAAATGCTCCAAGAGGTAGCTGTTCTGAATACTTGGAGTTAATTTCAGCTTGATTCCTTTACGCGTTCCTGAGAAAAAAGGTCTTGACTGACAGACAGACGGACAACAAAGTGATCCTATAAGGGTTCCGTTTTTGCCGACTGAGGTGCGGAACCCTACAAATAAAAAAGTCATTAATAAAGACAATCAAAACATTAGTGTTATCCCAAAATGACAATCAAAACATCAATCCATCTATCACCACAGCCTAAAAACCATCCTTGACTTCAGCAAACAAGCAGTACGTCAACACAACTCTGTAACTTGTTACTAAGCATCGGTATAAGACTCGCACCTGTCCTGTGGGTTGGGCTCTGTCACAGAACCGCTTGTTCTAATTGCATTCCGGTAATTGCAGTCCCCCGCGCGTCTGTGCCCCTCCGTCGTCGTCTTGTGTCACTGTGTAGAGAATTTGTAGAAGTTTATTGAAACATGAATTCGGGCAAAAAGTTATTTGGTTTTTTAATTAGAAACATAATAGCAGCTCAGTCTGAATTTGTACCTGGTTTATGTCAAAGTCGACATCAATGCCATTTATTTGCATTAAAGATAGTACTCTGTATTCAGGTTCTCAATTAGACTAGTGATATTGTACTTTTCAAACATTATTACGAACAGTAGAACACCCAGTTTCAGTAGGAATGCTAAAACCATTTTTCCATCCAAGGATCCGTTTGCGATATATTAAGTAAGTTTAATTTTGTCAAGTTTAAGGTGTTAAGAGTAATTTTACTATTTTTCTGATATGGTTTAGGAGACGGGTAAATACGGAACCCTACACTGTTTTTTGTTGCTGCTGGTGTGACTACAAAAGTATATATTTATTATATACATGCCAAGCCCGCTAGATCAGCTGAAAAATATTCCATTTCAATCCGCAATAATCTGGGCAATTCTGAAAATAAATAATTACACAGAATATAATTTACAAAACTGTGGACTGAAATAATATGTACACAAGCTAAGTAACATCTGTTTTTACAAACCACAAATATTTTTGCAGCAGAATTGAAGAGAATTGAAGTAATAGTCCTCCTGAAATAGGCTATAGCAGCCTATCGACGGCGATTAGCCATCGGCGTGGGACTTATTACAGTGCGCAAGTGTGTGCGCAAACTTAGATGTATTCCCTCCTCCATCACTCTCATAGACTGATGGGACGACAGTCCAACACGACTGGAAGGAGTGCAGGCGCAGGACCAACGACTTATGTTGCTGTCCGGGGCTCGGGCGTGGCACACCATCAACTTCCAAGCTCCGGGCTGACACATAGGAATTACTAATGGAAAATCATGAAACACCAGCGTGTTCTAGGCCTTTTTCGACGACAACACCCGTCGTCTGGCTCTCTCTGTGTATTTGTGTAATGACTCTCGCCCATTTGTCCTTATGCATTTTACATATATGACCTGCCGAATCCCATTTCAGCCCGGCAGCCTTGTTACTCACATCGGTGATTCCTGTTTTGGACCAATTTGTGGTATTCCGTATAATACATTTGTATAACTTAAATAGCGGTCTCAAATATGCACCTTCAAGCAAAAGACTAAAACTCTTTCTCGACTAGTATTTCTGCTTACCCCTTTACAGTCATTTACCTAAATTCATCTAGTTATAAGATAACGTGGTTCTTGTCTCAACAGAGCTGGTGCTACACTTGACTATTTTACTAGCCGCCAGCACTGGCAGATAGCTACTGGCGCGAGTACTCCGCGCTATCGTGCTTCAATCTGTCCAACTAGTGCAATTTGTTAATTTAGTTTTACTTAGCGGGTTTAGATTGTTTGTAACACCTTATATGAAGGAAGGTTATGAAGTTAATATTGTTTTTTGTATGACGTAATCTCTAGAATTTCTTCATAACGAAAATCCTTTCACTGACAGAAAGCTTCACTATTCCTGAGTACGTTAGGGTACTCTGCTACTTTTATCCCGGAAAAAAATTGACCAGTGCCTGTAGAAATCACGATTTATTTTTTAGTCTTCGTTTTACCCGACTTCAAAAGGAGGAGGTTTCCAAATCGGTTGTATTTTTTTTTCGTTTGTTACATCACAACTTCGTCAGTTGTGAACCGATATGAAAAAAAAAAAAAAATCTGTGATAGAATATACGTTCAGATTGCATCCATAAATAAATTGGTTTCGTACTTTTTAGTGTTCCGTACCCACAGGGAAAAAACGGTACCTTATTACTAAGACTCCACTGTCCGTCTGTCTGTCTGTTACCAGGCTGTATTTTATTAACCGTAATAGCTAGACAGTTGAAATTTTCACAGATGATGTATCTCTGTTGCCGCTATAGCAACAAATAATAAAAATTAAGTAAAGTTAAAAATAAAAGAGCGCCCCCATACAAGAAACATGTGTTTTTTCCGGCTTATGGTATGGAACGCTTAGTGTGTTAGGCTAACTTGCACTTGGCCAATTTTATAAATCAAAATAGCTGGAGAAAATTTATCATCATTATCAGTAAACGAAATTGCGTGTTTTGCTTTCCTGTGACTTTCCAGTTGTGTTGTTAGGTGTGGGGTACCACTAAACACTGAAAAATAAAAAAACTTTTTTGCAAAAAAATACAACCAACTATGTTACCGATAACTTTAAATTCGGTAGCCGTTGCTAAAATACAAAGAAACAACCAAACAAAAACACCGACTTCCGAAATTAAAGTCATTTTATACCTTGTAGTGTTTTTTTTGTAAAAAGTCGATTTTTTTTTTTTATTTATTTAATATGGGTTTGCTCTTGACTCTAGTCTAGGTCATAGATGACAGAGACAAAGTCGACGATGGAGCGAGCTTGCTAAGAACCACGACCATCATCGGGCTTAAAGACATCAACTGCAGTACATACCTAGGTATATTGGGTTCATAATCACAAAACATTCTACTGCGGGATAAAGACTTCTCCGGCCTCCTCTCAGCTGAACCCCGCGTGGTTGAATACCTTTATTATGCTTATAAATTAATATACTGGTATAGTGGTTGTGCATGAAAGTTTTCCCCTCATGCAACTTAGCAAAATATATATTTAAAAACATATTTGAATATCGGGATTGTCTATAGAATAGCAACTCAACAGCGATACTTTTGAAGTCTAATAAGCAATGACCAGTAACGATCAGACGCATCCTTGACAGCAAACAATAACATAAAATAATTGGAAAAGCCACAGCGCTTAGCAGGTCTTTACAAATTAACAAACACCGTCAACAATGAGTGGCGCGCTGCAGCCCGTCTGTCGTGCCGCGTCGCGTCGCGCCGCCGCGCCGGTGCCAGCGTTCAATTGTTTCTGAGGTATTTACAACTCAAGAGTTGCTTTGTCGTATTTGGATGGTAGACGGAATGTTTTGAGTTTAATAAGAAAACAGGGAATCATAGTAAACACTGAGTACCTAATTTAAGTTCAAATAATAAACTTACTATCAGCTTACAGAAAAATAAATAGAAATAACTGAACTATATTCTTTTCTACATCTTAGATCTTGTCATCTCAACCCTCAATCACCGAAGGCCCATTAACTCGTTAAGTAATAAAACGGACAAAATGTCTAGTTTATTAAATAAGACTTTATGTCAATCTTGCTTAGACTTGCCATTAACCATTAACTCCGGACGCGGCACTCAGTTAACAAATTAATATCGACGATGATTTATATATTTCGGTGTAGATGGGCAACATTTTAGTTGCATTATGGACACTAGAAGTTGCTTTTGAATGTGATTCAATTGTCAAGTTTCTTCCCAAGGATTTTTATTAGTATTTCTTAGCATCAGTTTTAAGCCGTTTCTGTAAGATTCAATTTAATGTAAGTGCATCAGTTTCAAAACAATTACTTGCCTTTTTTTATAATTGAACTAAAAGAAAAACAATTCTTCTTTAATTAATTATTTATGCTTGTTGATAAAATAAGGGAACGTAAATTAAGTCATACAATTTCCTTACCAACTCATTGTCACTAATCGAATCGAAATCCAAATTGCATTAAATCTTAATCTTCTAAACCATAAAGCACTAAGAAAATGTTAATCAATTTATTCATAGCCCATCACACGATCTTCAAAACCTCATTAATTATTAAAATACAGCATTATGCAGATGAGTCGCCCGTCTGCCCGGCCGGCGACTCAACCCGTTCGCGTCGATCACCGCAACGTCGATGTAACTCGATTAGCGACGTCTTTATCGATGGCGATAGACGCAAGATTGGGTTTTGTTGTTGATGTTACTTGTTGGGCCATGAAAACTATGCCAGTTTTTTATGTTATTATTGATAGGCTCGCGTTTAAACAAATCTGATGGAAAGAATCTATTCTCTCGTGACTTAAGACCCCGCGGAGAGTCTACACACAATACACAAGTGACATTCTCTCAGCAGTAGCGTGGCAAAGGCCAAAAGCCAAAAAAATATGGGATTGACAAACGTACGCAAAAAATGTCACTTGATTGGTTGATTGTATTGGCATTTCGGCAATCGCATTCGCTGATGGAATGGCATGTGTCTAGTCTAGAGCTTCAGGTTTCGGCACGTCACAATTTTGGCGATAAGTTCCTTCTTCGAGGACTAGCTAGAGAGGCGGCACGGCGTCCTCACCTTCCACCTGACACAGGTACTCACCGGCCACGGTTGTTTCGGGAGGTACCCGTCCCGGATTCGGTAGGAGGGCATACACTGGTGTCACTAATGCGTGGATCGCCCAGGGGACACGGTGGAGCAAACGGTGGAGGTCTGTTTTGCTTGGGCATAGCACCGCCGTGTCCTCATCGAGGTAATCAGCGGCGGTGATTTCTCGCGTTCGGCTCTGGTTTAATCCATGGTGGAGGCATGGGAAGCAGTCACCCCCTTCTGCGAAGCAGTAATGCAAGCGAAGGAGGAGCCGGGATGCGTGAGACAGTTGTGTTAAATTTTTGTATTATTTATAGGTGAAGTTTGGTAACACAATTAAGTTTTAAACATATTCTTCGGTGCCTTAAATTATTTTAAGGTATCAAATGAGTAGTACTACTAACAGTAGTAAGTATTCTAAATTAAACGCCTTGCTGGTCCATTTAATATCACGTAAAAATCATTGAGGAAAATATTTTTGTACGGCGCTGTTCTAGGGTCCGCAAATGTCCATTACAAAGGCAAAGTGTATCCGCGGGTGGAAATTAAAGATTTGCTAACGACGCCATCTTGGATTTGCATTTATCAATAGAATCATTCTTGTTCAGGTTTGTTGTTTGTTTGCCGGATGCTCTAAACATGTCTGTCAAGCGATTCCAAACCTTGTGAAGTGCAATTATTATTGTCTGCTTCACCTACCTTGCAAACGGTAATGGTGCAAACCACCGGGTTTGCAGATTAGTATTCAAAACTAATTCCGTAAAAGAAGAAACAATGTCTTGCTATTTCCAGCAGGATATCAAATTCCTTCAACTTCGAAATAACTTCTCTATCAAATGAAAAACAATTAAATTCTTTGTATTCAAACGCATCTACAATATATGTATGTAAATAATTTACGTAATAAATCCAACACACGAACAAAACGGTCAAAGAGGAAAACATTTCAATTGTAAAACAAAGTCAGCGGCCATAAAACAAATTGTAAAATTGAAATATGTTACGAAAGTAAATAAAAATTGGTATCGAAAATGAGTAACAAATTGTTTAAAGATATAAAGACGCATTGAACTCCATACACAAGAATTATTTATCACTCATGAATATAACAAAAATGAAAACGAATTTGTTTATCGTACTAATTCACACCATTTGTACAATAAAATGTGCTAATATAACAATAGGAGTTTTAATCGAAGGGAATGAAATAAATCAAATACAAGACTTGGAAAAAGAAAAAACAGAAATCTACAACCAACTCAACGAAGCAGTTGAAGATACAATAAAAACCTTAGAAAAAACTAATGATTCCGATGCAAGACAAGGCATCACCTACATGAAAGACTTGATAGCACTTATTGACGACTTTAACGGCACAGAACTTGCAAAACCACAAACAGTATGCAACGGAACTGAATGCGACTCAAATAGAGCAACCGTTTTAAATCCTCCAAAGAGCTTAAATTTTTCTGAAGATGGAAGAAGAGCACTTATGCAAAACAAGAACACTGGTCATGACCACATCAAACATGCAATCATCAAAAGCGGGATATTTAAGAAAACTGACGACGTAGATAGAACAAAAGACGAAAAGCTACAAAACCTAATCGTACTTCAAGGAAAGTTGGACAAATGGTTGAAAATAAGAGAATTGGAAAAGCAGAAGATTAAACAGTACAAAGAGAGACAAGTCACTCAAAGACTAGACACAGTGACTGAACAATGCCCAAACTTTGGAGAGAGGAAGGGGAATGGGAAAAAAAAGGATACTGGAGGAAAATCTAATAAGTATCCTTGTTGTAGGAAATGCTGTAAGTCGTCTTATATGGGATGCTTATAGACAAAATCTTATTAAAACAGTCATGAATGGAGCACTAAATGAATTATTCACTTACGTATATCAATTATTAATGTAAAAAATTAAAACAGAGGTGAACAGAATTTCTTACTTATTTTATTTACCAGTATCAGGCGTTGGTACAAAATCAAACATTTGTTTTCCTTAATATTTGATCATAAAGACAGAGATTTGCCTCTGGTTTGGCAACTAAAGTGCCGTTCTATTCGCGTTGAGAATAGTCCGGCCCTGCCTTACTAATCATAGTTATAACAATACCTTTCCAAAGTCATGCGTTTAAGTCGAGGTTAGTGGGGAAAAGATCTTCTCAAGATCAAGAACAAATAAACTACCTTCTACCTAGTTGTCATACTATCACGGTAAGCTGAAATTCATTGTTTTTTCTTTGTCATAAACTGCTTGCAGGTCTGTGTGGTCCCCGGTGCAGCGGTGGAGAGAAAGAGGTGGGCCACTGTAGTTTCGCAGTTTTATAGAATGTAGTCTCCCTTATGATCAAAATAAATCTGCATGCGTTTTTCCTACTATGTTTGAGTAATTTTCCACTTTAATCAGACGCAGCTGGATACGAGAATTTACATAGAGCGACTGCCTATCCGAACTACTCTTTGTCAAGACTGGTTCTTGTGTTTCTGTTTGACTGTGTGGTGTCAACAATAGTCCAGACTAACGGCTTGATGCGGTGTACGATGCATAGAGGAGGTCCTTATAATGTGCCTATCTCATCTTGTTTAACTTTAAGAACACACTAACCAAACAAGCATGTTATAAGTATGCAGCCACATGAATGCGACCACAGACTACACCGCGGCTTACACGACACTAACAAGCTCGTGTTTCCGAAAAGCCGACACTCAAACGGTGATTAGGCTGCGTGCTTTGTTGCGGTTGCGGGGTCATTGGCGATGACGTCACGGTGATTGTAGTCGTAAGTCGCAGAGATTCGTGTTTCAACTACATTTTAATAGGATGACGTTAATTATAAAGAATCAGAACTGTTTACTTGTTTAATCATCATCGGTTTACTATCGGTTGCATTGTGGGGACTGTGGGTCGGAACTGCATAGTTTAATTTAAAAAAAAACCTTTCAATAGTAAAAAAAAAACAACCATTTCAGCCGGAAGACGTCCACTGCTGGACATAGACCACCCCCAAGAGTCACGACATCGACAGTGCACCTCGCATCCAGCGAATTCCCTTGGCCTTCACCAGGTCACCCTTGTGGAAGGTCCTCCAATGCTTCGTTTTACGGAACGCGGTCGCAACTCCAGAACCTTTCAGAGAATATAATCTCCGGATTAATAAAAATCTCCTGAGTTAATTGCAGCCACGGTGGTCAATCTCATAGGATATGACAAGTACACAAGAAATACTACAGTGCTCAAATATGTACGAAAAACAGGTGCACTCTCTGTTCCTCCTTCTCTTCCAAATAAATATGATTTATCATTTACCAATTTACAAAAAAAAAAAAAAAAAAAAAAAATGTTTATTTCTTCACTTAAAGATATAACTATGTTAGGTTTGGAGTCACCTTTTAAGCAAAGATTTGCTTGTATTAGGTGGTTCCGCTCCTCCAGTTTACAATCATTCTATAGATGTGTGGGAAATAAGCCACAAAGAAAATTTAATTTAGGACTAATTAACATTTTATAATTGATGTATCAGTATGGGAGCGCACTGGGTGTAGAATATGTTTGTGAGTGTGTGTATGTGTGTGGGTTCGTTTGTGTGTAAGAGTGTGTTTGTGTAGGTGTCGGGATGTGGTGGGATATGTAGCGCGTATGTGGTATGTGTAGCGCGAGGGTGTGTGGGTGTGGTATGTATATGTGAACAAATTATGTGTTTCTTAGTTATGTGATCTTGTGTAGGATATCTTCGGTTTCTTCGTAACTTTTACTCTTGAGCCATTCAGTTAGTGTTTTTTTGCAGTCGTGGTATGTCATAGAGTAGATGGCACATTGTTCATTGAGAGCATTATATATACGGGAAGATTGTTTAATAAATTGCCTTGTAGCAAATGTAGTCTTCACTGGACAATCTTCAGCTACTTTATTTTTCCTCCTAGACAGGGTCTTGGAAGTAATGAAGGGAAGAGATTTGTGTTTTTTTAATGCAATCTGCAGAACATAGAGTTTCCTAACTGACAAAAGGTTTGAGGTTGAGTATAAATTTTCCGTGGGGAATCTAATCGGTTTAAAAAACATGGTTTTTAGTAAAGCTCTCTGTGCCCTCTCCAGCTCCAAAAATTTTGTTTTAGATGCTCCGCCCCAAATTGGCAAACAGTACGTCAGTATTGACTGACCCAGGGAGATATAAATTTGCTGGATAAGATCCTTGGTGGTCACGTGGCGAAGAGATTTGAACGTCCAAATTAATTTCCTAACTCTGTTCATTAATAGTTCCAGGTGCAGATGCCACGATAGCCTTTGATCAAGTATAACCCCAAGGTATTTAGTGCTGGATACTTTATTGATTTTTAAACAAGAGCAGGTGGTGTTAGTGGAGCTGGAGCAGGTATGAATTTTAATCTGAAGATCTTGCGATGGCTGGGTACGGTCAAATATGGAAAAGCAGATGTAATTTGTCTTTGAAATATTCAAGGTTAAAAGGTTCCGATCGAGCCAGGTAGCTATTGTAGACAGACCACGTTCGGCGATGCGACCAACGCTGTCCCATGTTTCTCCCGAGAAAACAATTGCTGTATCGTCAGCATAGGAAAATATGTGAGCACCTTTGATACTCATGTTACATAGGCTGTTTATATAAATGAGAAACAGCGGCGGCCCGAGCACACTACCTTGCCCTACTCCGTAAGTCACTATTTCTTCGGAACTAGTGACTGATCCTATTTTAACTACGTATCTGCGCTCACTCAGGTATTCCGTGAAAAGTTTAAGTGGTACTCCTCTTATACCAATGTCTTCTAGCCTATGTAGAAGCGTGGGGACAGAAACTGTGTCGAAGGCTTTTTTGATGTCTAGAAAGACGGCCAGACACTTTTCTCGATTGTCCACTTTTTCAGTGACGATAGAGGTCAGCGCTAGGACCGCGTCTTCAGTAGACTTTCCCTGTCTAAAGCCAAACTGTGAGGGTGAAATTATTTTATGTTTTGTTAAATATGTACTTAATCGTTGGTTAACTAATCTTTCGACAATTTTAGACAAGGAAGAGAGGACGGATATGGGCCTATAGTTAGACGGATCAGTTCTGTCACCACACTTATGCACAGGTGTTATTACTGCTTGTTTCAGGGCCGTGGGAAAGCATCCTTGTTCAAAACATAGGTTAATTAAATGTGAAATTATTGGTGAAATAATGAGCTTGGCAGATTTTAAAAAACTTACGGGGATTTTGTCCCAGCCAGTAGCACTGTCGGATTTTAGGCTCGTAATTACGGTTGCTACTTCTTCAGCGTCAGAGTTGAGTAGTGCAAACGATGAGACCGGCGGGTTTGGAACGTCCGTAGATATTTTGGGGTCGTTGTTAGCCTGTCTCTCAGGATTATTTATTATTTTGTCAGCCAGATGCCTTCCAACGGTTGAGAAGTATACATTTACTTTACTGACCGCCTCGAGAGGGGTCGCGGCTGATTCTAGTAATGCTGTGTTTTGTGTCTTAGGTGGTTTTCGTTGGGTAATATTGTTTATTGTTTTCCATAGTTTTTTAGAGTTTTTGTGTGTCTTATAAAGCTGTTCGCGATCGTATTTACGTTTTTGTTTCTTAATGACGCTGTTGCAGTAGTTCCTGTATCTCCTGTAAGTGATTTTTAGTATCTCATTATGAGGGTCTAGTTTTAACTTTTTTTGCATACTGTTGCGGTTATGTATACAGCGCAACAAACCTATGGTCATCCAAGGTTTGATTAATCTATTTTTAAGGGGGATTTTTATTACAAGTGTACCGGCTGTGAGACATTTTTGTAGTAAAGTTATTAAGTTATGTATTAGTATGTTGGGGTTAGTTAGGTCTAAGAGGTCGTGAATGTTGCTACTTTTTAAGAGCTCGAGTGAATATTCGACGTTAATTGAGGTTTTAGTTTTAAAAGATTTGTGTATGTTCATCAATTCAGACAGTTTTAGGAAAATCATAGAGTGATCGGTGATAGTGGTCTCGATAATTGCTATGAATGCTGATTTATTACTAGGTCTAAGCTTGAGAATGAAATGATCTAAACAGCTTTTGTCGCGAGTGGGTTGCGTATGTCCAGGTAGAAGGCCGTGCATTGCTAACATGTTTAAATAATTAAGTCGATTCGATCTTTCATGTGATTGCTCTCCTTGCTTGTGTATTAAATTTATATTGATGTCACCGGTAATAATTACATTTTTATTTGAAGAGAGGGTACCTAAGTGTTGAGATAAGGAGTTTATGAAATCATCTGCATTTGTCTTTGATGGTGAGCGATATATCCCTATGACTATGAGATCGGGTTTAATTTCAACCTGTAAACAAGAAGCGTGAGTTAATTTTATCTCTTTTATTTTAAAGATGTACCTGTTACTAACAAAGACGACGACACCGTCAGCTTTATTTAAATGCTTAGTGGTGTAACCTGCCGAGTAGTTTTGTAATTGAGGAATATTTTTATTTGGGTTCAGCCTGCATTCACTTAGAACAATAAGGTCAGTGTTAAAACTTAGATCGGCTAGATTCAGCTGTAAGTCATTAAAATTTAGATAGATACTTCTTATATTTTGTGAGATTATCGTAAAATCGGAGCTTTTAGACTTTACAGTCGTACTAAAATTGTGAAAGGAAAAGTTTGATACTTGGGCTAATTCTATGTTATCTATTTCAGTAATCGTTTCCAGCGTCCTATCCATAACTGTCTCTAACAGGACTTAGGTAAAACAAATTGTAGTCTTTTAGGGTTTTGAGTGTATGTGTTTTTATGCGTAATATGTATGTAATGATATGTATGGAAGGTTTAATAGTGTATGCTTTGATTGCGTGTGTGTGCGTTATAATTACAGACTTACTCCTTAATCTTATTAGTAATATTACAATGATAACTAATTTTAACATATTAGTAGTAACCTTAGAGCTAATAGAATTTAACAAATAACAGTAAGAGAGTCTACTATGCTTGTATTTAATACATGTGGCGAAGTGAACAATTAGGACTAGTCATATTTGCTGCATGAGCTTAGTAACTTGCATTTCGCTCTTTATTATAATTTTTGGCGAGACGTCATCTTTTTTGACGCAGACTTGGCCAAAGGAAGTCCAGCAGTATTTGTAGGCTTTGGCTTTGACTAGATCGCGGGCGAGAAAGTATAAGCGCGCCCCCTTGGTGGTTAGCTGCTCGGATACGTAGATTGGGGTGTATTCATTAGTAGTGAAGCCTAGATGTTTTGCGCATAATTTATCTTTGTTTCCTCTGTTGTACGTGCGGATCGATTTCAAAAAATCAATTTTTAAAATAGATGATGCTAGTTCGACGACGATCGGTCCGTTTTTTACGTCGCTGCGTTTGTTTGGGATTCGGAAAATATCTTTGATTTCGTTTTGTTTGATAGGGCATTTAGTCTCAGTTGATAAATGTGCAACCATTTTTATTAAATCACTTCTTGTTTCGTTTTCGATTTTTGGTGCGTTTTTCACCTCTATCGTGGTTTTACGGCTTCCCCGCTGAAGATCCTCGATTTTATCTTCCAGTAGGATTATGTACTCGTCATCCTTCTTAGCCTTTATTTCGATTACCTCAATCTTCTTCCTTAGCTCTTCATTTTGAGAGGTGAGAAAGGCCATAGAGCTTTCTATACTAGTATTTGTAGTACTAATTTCCAGTAATGTAGACGAGATTTTTTTTATTTCCTCATTTTGTTTCGTGATCAACGATGATATGAGTGCTTTGACTTCTTCTTTGAAGTTGCTAAAGTCAGACTCGTAGTCGAGCTCTCGTGGTCGCTTGCTCCGTTGTGAGACGAAGTTGGGTGGAGTATGTGGAGTGTCAGTACACATGGCGATGTTTGACTCAGATAATGACTTGTTAAGTGAAAGCTCCATTTCCAGTATCAGGGTATAATACCGGTATGCGGTGTAACAGTTGGTTGTGTCAGTCCCAAGAATTTATATTTGAATCCTCCCTTTTTTTTTTTTTTTTTTTTTTTTTTTTTTTTTTTTTTTTTTTTTTTTTTTTTTTTTTTTTTTTTTTTTTTTTTTTTTTTTTTTTTTTTTTTTTTTTTTTTTTTTTTTTTTTTTTTTTTTTTTTTTTTTTTTTTTTTTTTTTTTTTTTTTTTTTTTTTTTTTTTTTTTTTTTTTTTTTTTTTTTTTTTTTTTTTTTTTTTTTTTTTTTTTTTTTTTTTTTTTTTTTTTTTTTTTTTTTTTTTTTTTTTTTTTTTTTTTTTTTTTTTTTTTTTTTTTTTTTTTTTTTTTTTTTTTTTTTTTTTTTTTTTTTTTTTTTTTTTTTTTTTTTTTTTTTTTTTTTTTTTTTTTTTTTTTTTTTTTTTTTTTTTTTTTTTTTTTTTTTTTTTTTTTTTTTTTTTTTTTTTTTTTTTTTTTTTTTTTTTTTTTTTTTTTTTTTTTTTTTTTTTTTTTTTTTTTTTTTTTTTTTTTTTTTTTTTTTTTTTTTTTTTTTTTTTTTTTTTTTTTTTTTTTTTTTTTTTTTCTTGTACGTCAAAAATATTAGTAGCACGGTGAGGTAGTAGGAGATAATAAACGTTGTTGTCGTTGCTTAGTTATTGTACTCTGAATCCTTTTCTTGTTTTGTTGAGCTCTTTTAGGTTCTAGGAGATAATAAAGTGCAGGAGTGTACACATTTATCGCAATTCTCTATATCAGTTAGCGGCACATGCGCACACAATAAGAATTTCAAATATGTACTGAGGCGAAATTTACAATATTCAGAGCCTTTTGCGCGCAGAAATATATGAGTAGCACGATGAGGTACTAGGAGATAAAAAAGCTGTAGAAGTTAGTCACATACGTCAGCTGTCATCATACGCTTAGTGACGTTTATACCGGGGCGTAGCTCAGCTTTTACTTCTGTCTCTTTCGTGCGCGCGCGCCCGTCTGCTATGTAATGGTGAGTCACAGTACCTTGTTTTAGACGAATCAGTTGAGGTACCAGGGCACTATAAGCACGCGCTGTCGGTTGATTCTTCGGCGCTCACGCACGCGTGCGCGTCTTCTTTGTAGCAAACCTCCTTTAACTTGATGCACTCCTACTTTCTTACGCGAATTAAATTAATTTGAAATTGAATTTTATTTTATATTGACTGTTAATAATGGGTTGTGGGCACGTCTACACCTTGAGGCGGTCCGGGGGAAGAGAGGAGGCGGTCCGGGGGAAGAGAGACAAAGGTGGTCAACTCCGTGCTGCTACTAAGAATAACCCAAAATAAAACTTGTGAATTGCACCTCGAATCTTCTCTATGGTCCAAAAATCTGGCACTGTTGTTCTTGAATAACTTCAATAATATAATTGAATTTCTCACAATAAGCCCTTTCATTTGATATGTCACATGGTATAGTTTGAAATACTTTTTTTTTCTTGTTTGCCCCAAAAAGTGACCGCTATCTTCTTAATTTATTGATGTACGTAACGCGTCCATGTTTGGGTCAAAGGAGTTCATTTGTGTACCAAAATTTAACAGAATCAGTCCAGTAGATTCGGAGAAAATTGACTGTGACAGAGACAGACAAATTCCCGAGTGATCTGGTAAGGGTTTCGTTTCTTACGGATGTTCGGAAACCGAAAAACGAAAAAGTTAACCACACACTAATGTCATGCTTTGGAGTGAGAGGAACAACATACGTAGTCTTAAATAACTTAATTTCATTGCATAATGCGTTTCGCTGCGCTTCGTCGCGCTTCGTCAGGTGTGAATCGTCCTCCCGGGAATACTTACAGGCGATAGACCCCAGGGACCATAAATTCAGCACTGAATTACAGCTAGGTTTCCTCATTAAGCTATTTATGGGCGTATGATACCTCGTTGGTCGAGTGGTTACAAGTGCAACTGCTAAACGTGTGATCCTAAGTTCGATCCCCGGGTCGGATAGCGTTGTGTAGTTTTTGCAGTAATAAACTCAGTCTGAAGTCTGAATTTTTATTGGTAATATGCTCGCTTTTCTGCCTGGCTTTTAAGCATAACTATTAGTTCAGTGTAGTGAGATTGAACTTATACTGAAATGTCTAGTATTATAATAATGGTATCACTTTATTCAATCATTATTTATCTGTTATTGTGTATTTTTAGGTTCCGAACATCCGTAAGAAACGGAACCCTTATAGGATCATTCGGGTGTCTGTCTGTCCGTCTGTCACAGCCAATTTTCTCTAAATATACTAGACCGATTGTGTAATAATTTGGTACAAATAGGTATGAAGTTCCGAGACCCAAACACGGGTGCGTTACGTATATTGTTGCACGCGAGTCCGACTCGCACTTGGCCAGCTTTTTTTTTTGTATTTTATTTATTTTGATGGTGTAAGTATTTTTTGAAAACTATTATTATGTTGCTGTGGCCTAGCAGGGAACTGTTGTACTTAGGTATTAGTCTTATCTAATACAACAATAAAATATGACAATAATAATAATAATAATAATAATATATCCTGGGACAACTCACACACGGTCATCCGATCCCAAACTAGGCAGAGCCTGTACTATGGCAACCAGACAACTGATAAACATACTTATATATTTCTAAATACATACATATTATACACAAATTACACCCAGACACAGAACAAATGATCATGCTCATCACACAAAGATTTGTCCTGGGTGGGAATCGAACCCACGACCTCCGGCTAAGCAGTCAGGGTCACTAACCACTCGACCATAAATACAAATTTAGATGTTCTCTGCATAGCCCTGCGTATAAACCAAGCGTGATGATACGGAACAAAAGCGAAACATCCCGATAATCCTGTCAACGTTGATTTCATTTCATGTAAAGTGAAATGACAAGTATTATCATCTGCACCCGATGTGGACCGTTCCGTGAAACGTTCAATTGACGCCGGAATCTACATCGTGTGACCGCTTTCAGGGTTCCTTAGGGAAAAGATGAAAACAGAACTCATATTTTGGGGAAACGCTGTTCATCTGAACGTTTAAAGGACTAACCAATAATAAAATCAATTATAATATATAGATTTCTATGGATATTAATTTTGTTGACTTTTAAAAGTCAAAAGTCAAAACGTTTATTTCAATTAGGCCATTAAACGGCACTTTTGAACGTCATCATTTACAGTTCAGTAAAATAATAATGTTACATTAATAAAGTGACTCTACTGTCCATTCGGAAAAGTAGATTCTTATGGAGAAGAACGGACAAGAAACTCCATAGTTACTCTTTTCAAATAATGATTTTACAAAATTTGGTATACAAAAATTAATTTAATATTATGTGAGGACGATGCACCCAGAGTATGCTACTTAAAGAACAAAGTATCACCAGCAGAGGTAAACTTATTAATTTCCTAAAGAAATTTAGGTAAATTGTACTCACATATTTACAAACATTGGAACCATTAATTAAACAACAGTGTGTGAGTCAACAGAAAAATAAAAACACAAAAAAAGAAACAGTATATCTATAAAGTTAATACATTAATCAACCAGTTTGACCTTCACCCTTGATTGTCCTATGGAGCAGGACCAGCATGTTTCCAAGCATTCTTATCCTGAATGTAATCTTCTAATTTGTAATATGCTTGTTCACAAAGTGTACTTTTAACATGAGTTTTAAATTTTCTTTCATTTAGTTCTAATATGTCAGAAGGTATTTTGTTGTAACATTTAACACAATACCCCATGAAAGAAGTGTGGACTTTAGCTAATCTAAAAAATGGTTGATCTAATTTGTCTTTATTTCTAGTATTAAAATTATGTCTATCACTAATTTTACTAAAAAGATGTCGGTTTTTCCGCACATACATAATATTTTCATAAATGAATTGGCAAGGGACTGTCATAATATTAATCTTTTTAAAAAGTTCCCTAAGAGAATCACGGCGACGCAGATTATAAACGGCTCTGACAGCTCTCTTTTGTAAAATAAATATGGATTCAATGTCAGCAGCCCGACCCCACAGCAAAATACCGTACGACATAATGCTGTGAAAGTAACTAAAGTAGACCAAACGTGCGGTTTCTACGTCTGTTAACTGTCTTATCTTTCTAACAGCATACGCGGCTGAGCTTAGACGACCCGCAAGAGATGTTATATGAGGCCCCCATTGTAATTTCTCGTCCAATGTGATACCTAGGAAAACCGTCTGATTAATGAACTCCAGTTTTTCTCCATTCAATATGATGTCACATTCGCTACTTTTAACATTTGGTAAAGAAAATCTAATACATTTAGTTTTTTTTTTATTTAAAACCAAGTTGTTTGCCGTAAACCAATTTTGGACCTGATGAATAGAGCTATTGACGTCGTCAAGATTTTGTGAACGTCGGTCTATTTTAAATATTAATGATGTGTCATCCGCAAATAACACCATCTTTGGTTGATTTTTAAGTAATTGGGGCAAATCATTTATGTAAACTAAAAAAAGGAATGGACCCAATATTGAACCCTGAGGAACGCCCATTGTCGTTTCCGACCCTATTGAGTTTACACCGTTTATCTGAACTTTAACCTGTCTGCCCATCAAGTATGAACTAAGTAAACCTGGCAAAAAGGGCTCTATTCCTAATCCCATAGTGCTCAAGTTTCAACAAAAGCGTCTCATGGTTAACGCAGTCGAACGCTTTCGAGAGGTCGCAGAATATTCCAATGGCATCTTGCGACTCTTCCCAGGCGTTAAAAATGTTCTTTATTAGGGTGACACCGGCGTCAGTTGTACAACGCCCTTTGGTGAAACCGTATTGGTGTTCATGAAAGATGGAATTTTTATTAAAGTGACGTAACATCTGACTAAGCATTAACTTTTCAAACACTTTACTGAGAACTGGCAGACTTTATGGAATAATACCATTGGACGGCACAGTTGGCGCAGTGGTTGAACGATTGACTGGTGCGCTGCGTGTTGCGGGTTTGATTCCTGCACGGAACAAATATTTATATGGCCTGCTGTTCCGGGTCTGGCTGTTTGTGTATGTGAGTTTATAATGTTTGTAAACGCATCCACGATATAGAATTTCTCGTTTAAAAAATATTGCTCATAATCTGGTTATCATCTAGAAAGGAGCTGATGATCTTTAATCGGCTGAACAAATTTTGTTGAGCGTTACCGATTGAGAGACAATTTTCATACAAAAAAAAAACTAGTCAAAATCGGTTCATCCAGTTTCGAACAACGATGCCACAGTCAAACAGAGTCACACATGAACTTATAACACCCCTCTTTTTGTTCGGGGCTTAAAAAGATTGATAACATCTCTTTTTACACAACTACCTACAGTAAAGAGTCATTGTAAAATAATTGCTTCTAATTTGCCTAATAAAAAACATATTTAGCTACAGAACCAACAACCCCGTCCCACTCAAACAAAACCGCTTTTTTGTTTAAAAAAAACATCATCCCTTATCTTTTTAAGGGTGAATTTTCCTCAATACGTACATCCTCTGTTATCTCGCCCGGTTTCGGGGTTTTTTCACACAAACGGACATATCGACACGGCGTAGCGATATCATTTGTACGTGAAACCCGTCCGGAGTTTGTGGGGTAGGCAGAGAGCCTGATAGACGGACCAGATACGTCTCCTTGAGGTCGGAAAAGGATTTTTTTATTCAAGGTTTGATTTTTGTTCGTGTGATAAAACAGAGCGTGTATGCGGAATTCTGAGGAGTTTAATATCTTTTTAAAGAAATGTAACTAAAAAACTAGCGTTTTTCTACGGCTTTGCCAGACTGAAAGTCCAAAATTGTTCTACGGCAATGTACTACTGCTATTAAAAATATCGTATACGTCAAAATCGAGGACACTATCTATCCGTGTGTACGTTTCTTCTAAACCTATTTAGCCGTCGAGGCTTCATTAATTAATGGATTTATCAAACATCTCATCATCATCTGCCTCTGTCTTTTTCATACCACATGGGGGTTGGCTTCCAGAAGCAACAAGTTTAATGTAACCAGGATTTTTTTAAACACAAATGGTTTAAAAAAGTGTCCGTGGGGTTCCTTGCACGTTCTTCTCCATGGAGATCTACGCTTTGGAACGTGCAAATAGCTTCATGTTTTTCACTGACTGACTTTGACAATTCAAAAGTACCTGTAAATGATTTATTTGAAATGAATGCTTTGACTTGACTTGTCTTGAGTCCAACGGACACATTATAAATGTGCCAAACGAAACTAAAAAAACATGCCTATAAAGCCGCCAACACGGGAATCAATCCAGTACTGACTGCAATCGCTCTTGAGGTATTAGAAACCCATCAATGAGGTATTAGAAAATCCTGAAAAGTGTGTTTATTCATTGTAACCCACAAACCCAAGTAAATTGATAAGCACGATACAAATGTTGGGTCCAACGGTGCAGCCAACCCAGCTGATAAGCTGGCCCGCTGCTTTCCTGTATTTGTATTGTTGGACAGCGGAAGATCGGATTGGGTCGGAAATATTCGGGTGCGCTCGGGCGAATTCGGGGTGTTTGATTGTTCAAAATGGCTGAATTTGTTTTGGATGAGAAAAATGATTTTCAAAAAAGTGTGAGTCTAACACGCAAAAGTTCCTTACAAATCGTATTTTTTAAACATGTCACTTTAAAATTATAGACTGCGGTAGATTTTTCCGTGATCTAAAAACCTCTTATCAATTTTGTTTAATGACTTCAAAATTATTTATTTTAAAATAATTTACTTGATATGTCATGCGGTACAGTTTGAAACTGTTCTAATCTGTGCCCTAAAAGTGACTCCATACTCATTTTTTTCATTGAAGTTAGGCGTCCGTGTTTGAGTCAAAACAAGTTCATATGTGTACCAAATTTCAACGGAATTGCTCCTCTAGATTCCAGGAAATTGGCTGTGACAGACAGCCATACAGACAGACACACGAGTGATTCTATATGGATTCCGTTTTTTCATATGGACGTTCAAAACTCCAAAAACCATAGTATTCTCATAGATTTTCCTGAAATCTTCAAGCCCGAGACACAGTGTGTAAAATTACAATAGCAAATTACGTATTACCTAACCAGACCATCGCCCCATACTATTAGGCAAACAACTACTTAACCTAGATTTATTTGAGCCTATCTAGATAAGTGAAGACCACTATACATCTTAGCTGTCCTACGTCTCTTTGTGAAACTAAACGGGTCTGATCCCTTTCAGGTAGCTTTGGTTGGGCTATTTCAATTTGTACCTCAATCTACACAGGCACCTACATACTTATTGTACATGGGTGTAGAAGCATGTTTTGTGATTGATTGATTGACTGAGAAATGCATCGTGAACCATCCTTCCATTTTAATACAAAATTCTAGAACCTCTTATAATTTTGTCTGATATCTGTAATTTTTTTCGACTTGTCTTTTGATCTACATTTAAGTCATAAAAATGACGGTTGTTAAACGTTATATATATCAATAACTGTTTGAGCTACATTTATGAAATTTAGGAAATCAGGATGGCAACCAACCGATCAAAGTTAAGGACGGTTAATGATGGCTAGCCCCATATAAACAAGATTTTTACTAGCTTTTGTCAGCGGGTCCGCTCGCGTGGAGCTCTCAAATGGAACATATACCCGATAAGCAGTATTCTGAGATCCGTGTGTCATGTCATCGAGTTTCATCCAAATCTTTGAAAAGTGGTACGGATGAGTTAAGTAGAAATTGATTTTAGTGTTTGAAATTGAAATGAAAAGTGGGTTCCTATCGATGTCAAAAGAAAAAGATATCTTGTTTCGCAATTAAATGTGAGACAAGATATCTTTCAAGCAGTCTGGCGCAGTTGGTACTTTTTCGTGATCGTAGCAACTTTTTATTCTTTCTGCCTTATGGCGTAAGATAATGTTAAACCTTGCCTTCGTCAAAAATCGTCACACGTTCATCAAATCGCATCAAAAGTCGGCTGAGGGTCAACCTTTTTGAAAGTCAAAGTTCCACATAAAGACAATCCCCAAAATGGCCGCGTGAAACCACTTCCTAGTGTTATAGCTGGAAAGAAGAAATAGCGCAACACTCCTCAGTATAAAACGGTTTCTATTTCTTAGCTACAAAGCTACATAGCACTACATAGTATCTACATTCTTCAACAACTGGTTGCTATTTCTGGTTCTTCAATTACAGTTGTGATACTTCATTACCCTACGATTACGAAGGTAAAAAGGGTGAATATACTGAGTACCGCCCGGCGCATGTCATTTAAATATTCATTCTCCAGCGATGGCCCGATAAAGGCACGCTGTTCCTATTGTGATGTTGTAAAGAAAGGTTTTTATAAGGACCTGATTTTGTTTGAGTTTTGAAGATACTTTTAGAAGTTGACGATTTTAATTTATTGAGTTGACCTGCCTGCTTAAGCAAAAACCAATCTGCCTTGCTTTTTGCCAACTATCTTGGGGTCGGCTTCTTAACCGGATGCAGCAGAATACTAATTGTAACGTCTTTGATACGACAAGCGATAAACGCATGGTCTATGATGGAGCGAGTATGCCCAGAAGATTCGTGTTCACTCTGGCTTTGAAGGCAGACGGGTTACATGTGGAAGGAACATAACCTGGCAGAGAGTTCCACACTTAACTTTAGTTCCATATTTGGGTTACCGTGGCGGTGTAGTGCGTCCGGCATGTTTGCGGAGAACAGAGTAGATAATTTCTATGCTGTATTATGAGCCGTGTACATGATTCTGACAAAGGAATATATGAAGCTAATTATTTCTTTGTACATGGCTGTCAATTTTCCTGCTGACAATTGTGAATTTAATTTAGAATGTGTAATTTTAAATTTTCATGTAGCCTGAAATAAATGTTTTTTTTTAATTATTAATATCACTGCATGTGTTATGACAGAGTCTTTTGAAGACTGTAACATTTTAACAGACAGAAACAGTTACTAGTCGACAACTTGAGGAAGATTTCAAAAATTGAAGACAAAAAGATAGAAAATTAGAATATAAAAAACAAAATTTAAATGACTGTAAATTAAAGGTTGCAAGGGTGATTGCTTAGCAAGAGTACCTGAGTTCAATTCCCGGGAAAGGCAATGTCAAAGGTTTGGGTAAAGAACCAGCCAGCCCTCTGGTCACGCAGTGTCAATATGTCCTTGAAAAAGAGACGCGCACTCGGACCGAGCGATTACATCCTTTCATGTTTCTCAAATCTCTTGAATGTCTCGTTTGTCCTATTATTACCAATTATTTGGATACTAACTTTTCCGACAGCCAACATGAATTCCGAATTGGACGATCAACTAAAACTAACTTAGTAAGGTATTCGACATATCTGAAACGCTCGATGGCAGAACGCGAAGTCGATACAATATACACCGATTTCAGCAGTGCTTTCGACAAGGTCAGTTATCCGCTCATGATAGCCAAACTTGCGGGCTCAGCGGTGTCCACGGATCTTTGTTGAGATGGTTTGCATCCTATCTTATAAATCACTCACGGTTTGTCACTGTCAATGGCTATGTTTCATATGAATTTCTTGCTGGCTCTGTTGTCCCACAAGGTTCTCACCTCGGCCCAGTCTTGTTTTTGCTATTTCTAAATGACATCATTGGTAAAATTAAGCACTGTCAAATTTTGTTGCTTACAGACGACTTAAAGGTTTACAGACAAATGACTGGGCATTGTGTAACACCTTGTTGGCTAAATAAGTGAGATACGGGATCTAAGATTCTGGTCACGATAAACTTAGCTTTAAACCTCATAGCAACGACATCGTAAAAAAGTCGGCACAGATGCTTGGATTTGTAAAACGAAACAACGCTTCCAACGCCCTAAGACTAGAATAATTTAGTTCATTCACAAAGAGTTGAGAGCATTCAAAGAGCTTTCACCAAACATCTTGGATTTATATCTACGGAAATAAGCCATCACGGCCTGTACAAAAAGCGCCTACACTTTTTCAAAATAAAGACACTGCGTGACCGTCGTCGCTGCGTCGATCTAATTTTCCTTTATAAAATAGCAAACGGGTTTGTGAAGTGCAGCGATTTAGTAGAAAGTGTTCAATATTCAGTCCCTTCAAAACTTCCGATATACCATCACAAGATTGCTCCATGTTCTTCTCCGCAAATCCAACCTTGCGAATCCGCAATGCACCCCGACTCCAAATGTTCAGAACTCATAACAGTTTATACAAGACACCAGTTACGGATTTACACGGTGTCTCACTCAATAAGTTTAGATTTGCGGTCTCGGAGATCCGGGACTGTACAAAGCCAATTGTATTATAGATACCCAATCAATTTTTTATAAAATTGTTTTTTTTTTATTGTTGTTTTAGCATGTTGGGGAGTTTGTTGCGCCACTTCTTCTTCCCAGCTAAAACACTAGGAAGTGGTGACGGGCGCGCGTTTTGGGGGACTGTCTTCAAAAAGTGCTGGCACTCAGCCTAATTTAAATAAATGACATTTGATTTGGTTGTTGTTTTGATTTTTGTGTCCATTATTTTTTATTTTTTCTTTGGATAGTACTTTTATGTAAAGTTACAGTATTTGCGCAGCTCGAAGGCCTCAGCAGCCGCAGTGGCAGCTCGCGCTACTTGGAACATGAGATTGCGCAAGGATGTCCACACAGGTTGTGTCCTGCAACCAAACCAACATAAAGTTACGAAAGCTAGCAATACAAATAAACAAAACAATAAAATAAACCTATTTTTATTATGTAAAACTAAATTACCTGTCAAAGCCACAAAAATAAACTCCATCAATTTTATCAATATTACCAATCAAGAAAACATCTCGAAATATTTTGGATCAATCAGGAGGCCCGACAGACTTCCTTTATTACAATCAATATTCAAAACAAGCCGTCCAAGTGCGAGCTGGAGTCGGGCAGTGTGGGTTCTGTACCACCACAAATTACACTGTTCTTTATTTATATCATTTGTTGGCCAAACAATACGACCATCCATTATTATGTAATTTTTTATTGTAAAAAAAAAATCTTTTAAAGATGTCTCTTCTTCTTCTTGTGTCGAATGACTCAACTTTACCAGATATATAGTAGTAGTACGTTAATGTATACCAATAATAGTTACACAATTCTATTACACAAACACAGATTATCTAGCTCTCTCTTTTACATCAGTTTGTGCATGGCCCACCCTGTCTTATGATAATCCATTTGGCAATACTGTATCTGTAAGGGCCAATTTTGCGTTGTGTTACACGCGCGCCTCAAAGAGATGTCAGCAAAGAGGACGGGGCCCGCTAGGGCCAGAGCCTGCCAGGGTTGCGGAATTCGTTCGAAAGGGTCACCGCGGCCGTGGAAAGCAAAGGGCTTTAGAAGGAACACGGATGGGTTTTAGTCAGTAAGAGTCTGACACGCCCTTCCGCTCCACCCAGAGCGGAAGAAGTCATTTGATGATATCCCATCCTTAACAAAAAAAAAGGGCCAATTTGTATCCGCAATCGGTTAAGAGATTTCCAGATTGGCCCCAGCAGTTCGAGGCAGAGGGCAGAGTCTCTGCCGGAGTGATGCAGTGTGGATGTTTTTCTAGGATTGTGATAAGTTTGTACTCTTGGATTTAGACTTGTAGTTTGTCATAAAAGCGGTAGTATACGTATTTATTTGCAACAACTCTTTATCTGTTAAGGTATACTGAATCTTTAGTTACTGAGTCTATAACCGCATAGTCTTATTAGAACAAAAGTGGGTTCCATTGGGCACCCTTTGACTGCGGAACCCTAAAAACATGACAATACCTTTCAAAAAGGGAGAGAAATCACTCAAAAATCTGTCCTGCAAATAAGCAAACAAAAACTAATTTCCTTATTTATTGCCTGGGGTTGAGAGGTGTGAAAGGGGCGTAACGGGGGTGCAAGAGGGTTTTAAGGGGGTGCAAGGGGATGAAGCAAAATATTTGATTGTTCGATCGTTTTATTGTCAATCGACAATCGACGGAAGTGAGGAAATTGAGTAATAGCCTGAACGACGCTTTGTTTGTGGCCAGTACGTACAGTTGGGAGTTCAGACAAATTTTTCGAAGTACGTTTTAGTAGCAAGGTTCGATAGGATGTTTATAGAAAATGCTGCGTTTATAATCGTTTTTTTAAGTTGGGGAATATTTTTCTCATATATAGTGTGATTGGGAAATAGGAGATAGGAATTTATTCGAAAGAGTCACCGCGCCCCTGGAACGCAAAGGGCTTTAGGAAGAACACGGGTGGGTTTTAATTAGTAGTAGTCTGACACGCTCTTCCGGTCCACCCAGAACGGAAGAAGTCATTTGATGATTTCCCATCCTTAAAAAAAAAGAAAAGGTCATATGACTCCAGAAAACGTTTCACGATCTTCAAACGGTTTTGTAATCATCATACAAGTCAATTCAAACAATTTGGATTGGACTTAATCACAATAAAAACATTTATGTACCGTGTTAATTTACATTTTATGCTCATAATGCGTTGATTAGCGTTGACTTCAGTTACTCACTTCTTAAAACACTTCAAAAATAAGGTCATCCTCTCTCTTAATTTCTTTTAAGGAGAATTTAGGAGTCAAATTGCGAATTTCCTTAAGAAATTCATTTACCTAATTCGAGTATCCCTTCCGAGAATTTGTACCAAGTCCACAGCTTACTTATAAAATATCCTAAGGCCTTGTCTGCACTCGTTCGCGAGACATCATAGGAAATGAGAAGCTGAGTAAGAAAGTCTGTATTCTGACTGTCTGACCTTTGTCACACTGACAGGAGGGAATTGAAATCATTGTCTTTGTGGGCTTCATGAATGGTGGATTTTACATTGGCACACATACTATAATATAATAATAATATATAAGAATAAGCTCACGCCTTTTTCAAACGGGGCTAGGTGGGAACTACAGAATGCGACCTGCTACAATCCTTATACTCGGACTTATTTTGTTTTCGGTTGCTAGCATCTGACTTCTTCCTAAAGAACATCATCAATAAGGTCTGTATAAGACCTTCTAGGTCGTCCGTCCTGGCGTTTTTGTTTATTTAAAAAATCCTATTATATTTAAAAAAATCTAAAAAGTAAAGGTTAACTAGTACTTTTGTATAGACCTGTTTCCTCAGGATAAAACAATAAACTATCGAGCTCAGCGCAAACCACGGTTTTATATTTGATTCTTCATATAATTTTGTCTGGCCCTTTGGTGTTGGTAAAAACAAGAAAACATAACACGGTTTGTCTTTCAAAATTCAATAACACAAACAGTAAAAAAACAGCAGAGCATAAACTAAACAAAAAGAGCCACAAATAACCGAGCCCCGTTAATAACGAAACATTAAAATCGAACAAAAAAGTGTTGTTTCCACAAATAAATATGACTTTGTATTCACAGAGCGTGGACCTACATCCTTAGTCAGTGCCATAGAAAAGAAAAATATACAAAAGATACATTCTGTACGAGAATCAGAACTTAGTCGACAAACGTAATAAAATAGGAAAAATAATTTCTTAAAAATAATAATTTCCGAAGTCGGTGTTTTTTCGGTGTGTTTTTGGTTTTCCCACCGACTTTCGAAATTAAAGTTATTTTATACTTTGTAGTGTTTTTTTTTTATTTGAAAGTCGGTTGTATTTTTTTTTTGTAAAATAGTTATTTATGATACTAATGCGTTGAGTTGTTTTTTACAAACGAATAGACGAATGTAAGCCCGAGACGACGTCGAGGGCTTACCATAGTCAAGAGTTTGTAAAAACCTATTGCCACACGTAGTTCATACAACGTTTTTCAACACATTTGTGAGAATACAGTACACTAGGTTATGAAATAAACTTTTTCTACTTAAATATCAGTCGGAAAGTCGCAACAATCTTTGACGTTCTTTTTATGAAAATAGTGCGAATTTGCAAATGGTGCCACGCGTAATTTTCTATTAATTTATAAATGATTAAAGTGAGACAAACGTATGAGCAAAAGCGCTTCCAAGGAGGTTCGATCATTCAGCTTATTTATTCCCTTGGTGGTTTTTTTTAATGAAAATAAAAATAATCTGTAAAGCATAGGCACGGCGTTATACAACGAGGAGTGCGATAAAATACGTACTTAGATGAGAGTACCTATTTTACCGCACTTTCCATTGTATGGTGCGTAATTTTTATTTTTTTTAATGTGTATACAGGCTTCAAAAATGCATTTTTTGAGCAAATTTGTTGAAAAAGTTTTTTTTTTTTACACTTTTTCACACGTAACAACAAGTCACAAGAGAGCAAAAAACGCAATTTCGTTTACTTGGATGATGTATTTTCTATTTTCTCCAACAATTTTGATTAAAAAACCAAACTGCTTAATCGATTTTGATAAAATTTCTATGGGACCAATCGGAACGTATATTCTTTCATATGAAAATATTTTTTGTCAGATCGGTTCATAAATGACGGAGTTATAAGTTAACAAACATAAAAAATACAACCGAATTAAGAACCTCCTCATCCTTTTTTTGGAGATGGTTAAAAAGGAATTTGCACGAAAAAAATGTTCCATAAGCTATGTTATTTGTTTGGAGTGAAAGTTTTCTTTCCGAAGCATATTTTAGGAAATTCCAGAGAGACACACAAACTTTCTTTTAAACCGTGTTTCATCGTTCGAAGGCTTGATTAGTTCTAATTCCTTTGAGAATCCAACCAGAATTGCTCAGCAAACTGCAGTTGAACTATTTATTAATCTGAGGGCCAATTCTACTAATTGTTAAACAACGTTCGCATTCGCAGTCGCAATCTGGCAAAAAAGCCTCAATTTCTATACATTCTTGACAGATTGCGACTGACATGCGAATGCGAACTTTGCATAAAAATTAGTAGATTTGGCCCTCTTACAGTGAAGTCACAATTCTCGGCATTAGAATAAACCTAAAATACGCTTGGAAAACCATTCTACTGAACCTTCTTTGCATTACCTGTGTATGACGCCACCCTTTGTCCTACATGGGCAGCAGAGGTTTGATTTAATGGCACCCGCGGCAATAAACAAATTTATTAAGTGAATATCCCCAAATGGCATTCGGAATTGGATTTTTAAAAACAAACACGCGAAGGTAAATCGAAAATGTCGTTGGCAGGTATTTTCTAATGTACCCGTATGGGAAATTTAAAAGGATATCCAGTTATGAAAACAAAACGGGAAGGCAATAATATTGCTTTATAAATATTTTTGGGTTTGGCCTCTGTTTATCTAGAGGAGCTTGTGGCTAAATAATAACAGCTGCATGGTTTGATCTTCTGGATTAAGCAACGCTGACCAAGTTCGATCAGTGGATGGGTAACAAATCCGTTACATACCGAGAGTCCTTCGTGCCTCGGAAAGGAAATTAAACTGTTGATCGCTGACATTTGTAGATCTTTAAGAGTTGTTATGGATAGTCAGAAGTTAGAAAATCTGACACCAGTTTTGCCAAGAGGTACGGTATTATCCGGATATTGGGTTGTGGAGGTCAGATCGGTAGTCACTCCAGGTAAAATACTGCGGCACCCAGCTGCATTCGATTCCACTGGAAGCCGACACCACATAGTTGGGTAAGCGACAAAGGGAGGCAGATTGATTGGTTTCTGTTGCTCTGTGGTCAATTTGGTAGGTATTATTTCTGTACGAAAAACTTTCTGTGAAATAGGCTTTCTTTAATTCTCTGTTAGAGTGCGTTCCACCAATAGAATAACTCATGCACATGTACTTTTGTACACAGCGCAGTTCTCGAGGAAAAAGCTCGGCGTAGGCGAGAACTTGTAATGCATACAAGTGTCGCCATCCTTTCTTCTTCTCAGCGTAAAATGGTTTTTGGCCCAATGTTCTGCTACGACAACACCACCCTTTGAGAAATCAGTTGTAAATGAGATGTCTATCCAACTCCAGGATCAAAAAGAAAGACCAGCATTGTCCTAGCTGACTGAGATGGGGCTCAGTCAGCTAGGAAACACCGGCCTCATCTAGATTATTAAACCAAAAAAAAAAATGTTTGACGTGTAAAACAATTACTTGTGGCCTATTTGCAAAATAAATTTCATTTATCATTATCATCATAATAGGTTTAATTACGAACCAAGACACGAGAACAAATAGCTAATGGTTACGGTAAGTGCAGATTGGAGCAACATTAGATCTGATCCTAGATTGTTAGTAGTGTTCGTGGTTTACGCCAATCTAGATAATTCGAGGAAATACACACAATTAGCCGGATTGTGTGCAGTTTCAGCATTATTGGATTATAAGGGGATTAGGTACCCCAGACCATGCTACGTTTCAGGAAGGAACAGGGACAGAGAACAAGGTTTTCTATTTGTAGCGTGATGAAGCTCACTTGGGTGCGCAAGATGTAGTAACGTTTTGTGGTTAATGGAGGCTTTGTAAAATGTATGCACACAAGAAATTATCTTATCTGTCTAGCATTTTCACAATTCTATTGGTTCGCTCGTGGTCGTGCCCGTTTCTAGTCTGGCCGAATGCGGCTGGATATTAGTATATTACATGGAGTATCGTTCTGCCTTAATAATTATAGTAACTCAGTCAGGTCCTGGATTCAAGGGTTTTTCTTTCGGCAATCCTGTGGCAAGGCTAGCTGTCAGTCTTATGATTTACTACCAATAGTGATAGTATAGGCATTTTTGGACAACCAGGACTGCGAGAAGGTGCGACCCTTCGATTTATTAGATGATAACTCGCACAAACCTGTCCGTCTCCTATCACTAAATACTTTTCATAATTTGTCATTTACTAGACACAATAACATGCTAATTAAAGCTCACAAAACTGCATCTGTACACCCGCAAGGACCTGGTTGTTAGTCATTTGCTGAACATTTGGCGCAGTCGTGAGGTCTGAGTCCGCGAGTCTTCTAATTTTTGTTCCTGAATAAACATGTTTTCTTTATTTCTTTATAACAGGGCAAAATACTTATCTTACAAAGGATGTCTGCATGAGTCAATCATTTTGTTTCGGAAGTCCAATAATGTTCTTGTTTTATCATAAAATCTGCTTCAACTAATCGAGATTAACATGCAATACAGTGAAGATAAAGGCACTTGCCCACCGTAGCGCCGCTCGCTGGTCGCGTCCACAAAACGCAGCGCGACCAATTTGCGACTGTGACGGATGGCGACCAATTAAATTGTTGGACACTCGGTGTTACAAGGTGTGTCAGTTGAGGAACTTTTGTAACAATTTTTTTTTTGTATTTGGAATTAAAGTGTTAGACTGTATAAGATAATACTTATACATAATAATAATACACTGGACTTCAAAAATGTCTCTTTTACACGAATTTAATTCTATGGGTACGGTTTCGGTGTTTTATTGTTATATCATTTAAATCGCTTCAACCATAAATACTTGGTAATTTACTAAGGAATCTGGTTGTGGCCGACATTGTATAACCGCACTGTTTTCTTATGTAACCTAAGCTTTAACACTTCTCAACCTGCATAAAGTTGCCTGAAACACCAAAGTGTCATATTCCAGAATAACTGTTTTTATTTTTAAATTAGTTCCTTATTTCACGTTATTTTTTCATTTTTAAACTGTAATTTTTGACTGCTTCATGATGGGGGATAGCTTTTCATCTTACTTAAAGTGCCTATCTTCTCATGTATTATATAACTTAAATTTTTTGCATTAATCCTTCAATTTTTGTACCGCCTTATATCTGTAGGCGCGACTCGCGAGACAAAAGCCAATCGAGTGTCGTCGAGTAATTGACGGGCCGGTACTATATCTCTCTCCTTGTCCAACAATTACAACCACCATATGAGAGAGTGAGGCAGATATAGAAGAAGATCAAAAAAGGAACCGTTTTCGTTAATGCGAAGCATCGCACTTTGAATGTTAAGTAATTAATTAATGCTTTAATGGCCTTTTCGTTACGTTTATTTTTATTAAGAGTGATTGGAATTATAAGTGTGTTTCCTTGAAAGAGGCGGAACGCGTGAGAGAGGCGCAAACCTCGCGCCCCAGCCGCCGCAGCAGAAGAGGCCCCGGGCGTCGGGAGTCACAGGGTGATTCCCGGCTACCGTATGTCTGCGGACTAGGCCCGGGTCGAAGGCGCAGTGTGTTTCACACGCGCCTAAAACAGATGTCAGAATAGTTGACGGATAGTGCCTGCCAGGGTTGCGGAATAAATTGTTTGAAAGAGTAACAGGCATTTGGAGGAGGCATACGGGTAGGTTTTAGGCAGTAAAAGTCTGACACTTCCTCCCGCTAAGCCCAAAGCGGCAGAAGTCATTTGATGATTTCCCTTCAAGGAAAAAAACAAAAAAAACAGTAATTAATTAATGTTTAAAAGCGTTTTCTTTGAGAGTGACTGGAATTATAAGTGTGCTTCCTTGTGATTAGTGATGTCATCCTGTTTTTATAACTTTCTTACTTTTTGGTTTTAACAAAACTACGTAAAGTGACTTAGCCTCTAGCCTTCAAATCTTTGTGAACCGTATAATCCAGTTCCTTATATTGGAAACTGGGTCTTCAAAGCTATTTATGTAAGTCTTAGTTCGCACAGCTGAAGTAATTTTACAATCGTTCTGAGTGCCAATTCTAATAATTTTCGAGCAACTTTCGCATTCCAAAATTCGTTCGCATTGCAAAAAAGACCCAATTTTTCATACATTTTTGACAGATTGCGACTGTGATGCGAATGAGACCGTTGCTTAAAAATAAGTAGAATTGGCTCTCTGGTATGCAAAGAGCAAATTATGTCAAGTCAGCTGTGAAATATGTCAAATTTCTAAAATAAAACTAATCTAAAATAACAAAACGTAGCTTTTGCTCTGAAACCGAATTTAGCGAACTTACAACTTAGAAGTAGCAAACCGGCTTCAGCGTCAATGTGCTACTTATCCCATGTTACTTGTGGTCGGCGCTACACGGTTTTTTTTCTATTCTATCCTGTCAGCCGTCACGCTATCACTAACTCCCTTCAATATAAACTGTCGATTGTCATTCAATGGTACTATTAATTTAGCTACTGTTAACATAATTTTAAAGCAAACCAGAAACAATCAGCTAATCAAAACGCATGAACTAATTACAAAATCTGCTGCAATTGAACTCCGACAAACAATTTTATTGACAACGCAAACACAGACAAACTCATTCTATGTATTATTATTGCAAATTATTGACACTGCACAAAACTAAACATTTATTGTGAAAATCTAACAAACACTATTATCTATTCCATTTGTATGGTCGCGAGTTCACACACTAAGGTTGCCACTTAAATACAATACTTCCGAAAATTTACTGATTAATTAGACTTAATAGCTATGTTCTTGCAACAGCCACGCTGCGATCGCCGACCCGCTTGCCGAGCGTGCTGGACATCTTTCGGCTGATATGATGATAATAAGTAAGTCATCAATATAATCATTTCAAAAGAAAAACCACCACGGCCGAGGATAAACTTAACTATAACTAAAATAACAATAACAAGGCTGGTTTATTTGTGTACATAAAATGTTAAAATAAATAAATAAAATAGGTTTATTTCAAGTATCAAGACTCATATACAAACAGATTTATTTATTTATTATTTATTTATTTAAACTTTATGTACAATAGTGGTACATGGGCGGACTTAATGCATCAAGGCATTCTCTACCAGTCAACCTTTGGGTTATAAAGACTATACTGTGGTAGGTGTACAATAAGTAAAATTAAGATACAAAATTGAATTTTAACATTTCGGAAAGAATATACAGATAATATATATAATACTAATAAAATACATATATATGCTAAAATAATAAACTAATAAATATGATATATAATAATCATACCGATTAAGAGAATTCATAGTAATCATGACGAAGAACGACTAAGAATGACAAGCTTTTAAGTAGTGTTTACGGATTTTACGCTTAAAGGAAAATTTTGACTCCGCCTTCTTGATGTCAAGGGGAAGCATATTCCAGAGTTTAATTGTAGAAATAGCGTAGGAATTAGACAAAAACCCGGTGCGGTGAGAAGGGATATGAAGAAGTAAGTTTTTAGATGCTCGAAGGTTGAGACTGTGAGAACTGCCCAACACTTTAAAATATTGTTTTAAATAATCAGGAGCACAAGGATCGTTCATGATAGTGAAGAGCATGCAGAGGGATCTGAGGGATCTTCTCTGACGGATAGGCAACCATTTAAGCTGAGAACGGAAGGAAGAAATGTGATCATATTTACGAAGGCCAAAAATGAAACGAATACAGTTGTTAAGAAGTCGATCCAGTTTGTTGAGAAGTTCTTGGGATAGATCAGAGTAGCAAACATCAGCATAATCAATTATAGGANCTGGGTGTAATTTGTCTATAATATGTATGTATTTAGAAATATATAAGTATGTTTATCAGTTGTCTGGTTGCCATAGCACAGGCTCTGCCTAGTTTGGGATCGGATGACCGTGTGTGAGTTGTCCCAAGATATTATTATTATTATTATTATTATTATAGTAATCATGACGAAGAACGACTAAGAATGACAAGCTAAAATAAAAGATAAATAAAAGGATATAGACAGGATAACAAGCACAAGTAGCACAAGACAACAAGTGAAGTATGTTACAACGTCTATTCCTGTGCTTGAAATCCAGTGAGTTGCTGCCTGCGGCCATCACTAGGACAGCGGTCCATTTTGGACATTAACTTTGTATGTGCTTTGGGAAAAACACACGAAGAGAACGTGATATGAGTTTTTTTGAACAAAGCAAAACGAATAATAGTCTTTTTCGTCTTTTTTCAAAATGGTAACTAGTTGTCTGCTTCAAGGTGTATAATAAAAATAAATAAGTTGGTTTGACCTGTGATTATTAGTCGAATTGTCAACCCTAGCATACACTAACGCGGCTATGTGAAGCGGGCCGTGGCGGTCGCGCGGTCGCGCGGGCGTGCGAGTCACGTGCGCGCATACAAATTGTATTAGCTATGAAGTGCTGGCTCCTGAAATAGAGATACTCGTAACATTACATACCGAGAAGTATGCAATAAAAGATTAATAGTGGTAAGATAGCAGGGCTGTCAGCCCTAGCATACACTAACGCGGCTGTGAGAAACTGGTCGTGGAGGTCGCGCGCTCGCGCAGCGTGCGTACACGCGGGCGCGCATACAAATTGTATTACATAGCTATGAACTGCTGGCTTCTGGAACAGATATATGTATGTATACTCGTAACATTACTTCAACGTAAACTCGTTGAAGTAATGTTACGAGTACAAGTACAAGGTATATTTTAAACTAGAAAGAAATTTAAAGTCCCAACTGGCTTTTGGGCTTAAGAGCATTTTCTCCTCATGTGTTTCGAAAAAACTGTCAAGTCTGTTTTTTTTGGAAATGAGTGAATACATTTTATTGAAACTTGGTACGCGTACGCAATTCATTTAGGTAGTACAGAACCTTCAAACTCTAATTCGAAAAGAAACAGAGTTTGGAGCAAATTTAATTTTTCTATAGAATGCTCTTAAAGGTTTCACTCACGTAGTTTTTTGCGCAGAAACCCTGCGATTTACAAGTTAAACAAATAGTACTTAGAATATTAGTTTAAATAATACTAGACAAAACATCCCATTTGTTTAGTTTCAATGACACTCTAGCTACACAACATAAATAAATGGCTCAATAAGTACAGACATCAATTTCAATCAATCAATGAAAGGCTCTCTCGAAATAGTTGTCTGCCCTCCTATTCAGCGGCGCATTATTAACGATTAACGCACGATACACACGCGAGCAAATATCGGTGCAATGTGCAGGTAGCCTATACGGGGTGGATCGCGTTGATTTTGGAATAGTGAAATATTTATTTTACAGTATAATGTAGAAGCGGTTTTTGAATAGGCCGATCATTTAGATGTGATGTTGAATAAAAATATGTAGATATTAATAGTTGATAATTAATGGGAAAATGATATTTACGCCTGTTTGTGAATATCAGATTAAGTTTTTTCGATAGATTCGGTTGGCAGAAAGGAAGTTTTTTTTTAAATAAATTATTGATAGGCTTCGTACGCACTGCGACCGTTGCCGCGTTGCCGCGCTGGGCAAAAGTCTCCACACAATGTGTGTCCGAAGATGGACGCCGCCGCCGAGCCTGGCACAATCTTACCTGTTGGAGTGACGATGTTGTTGACGTTGGAGCTCCTTTGTCTAGAAGTAACCTAGTATTAAGTTTTGAAGATGACAATCGGATTTTACAGATTATAATAACTTTAGAGAATGATATCCTAGGTTTGATTTTCGGGTCAGGAAAGTTGGGTTTGGTTTTTTCATTTGGAAATTCTTAGCAGCATCTCGAAGTATGAATTTGTGTACGGATGGCAATAGATTTGCTCCTTTAATTACATGTGATTTAACAAAACTGGCGAAATGTGTGTGTTTTAATAAGTATGAACATCTTTGCCTTAGCTTTCGGGAAATGTTGGCGTCATATATGTTGTGCTTAAAACTTTTCAATGTGATTTACTTGAAGCTGGTACAAAATACGATAGCCATTGTATCTGCAATCCTAATATATCAAATTCTTCCGTAACTGACTGACTGAGTGCCCGAGTGACTGACAGACAACGCACAGCCGAAACTACAGATCGTAGAAAGCTGAAATTTGGCATGTAGCTTCCCTGCATATGCACTAAGAAAACATTTAGGAACGGGAAAAAACGGGCATATGTATATCCCGTTTCTCCCGTTCCCGTAGGAATTCCCGAGGTCGCGGGAAAAAGCTATTATATACTTATAGTGACATAGAAAGCACATGATAATGTTTATTCAAACCTTCCAGTCACTGAAGTGTTACGTGTGATCACTGACGTGAATTTATTTCGTCCATTTTTAAAAGAGACGTGTTCATTGGTTTAATCTAGGATTTTATTGATTTACGGTGTCCTTTTTTCTGTTCTATTGGTGGTCACAAGCGCGACTGCCGAGCGCTAGGTCCTAGGTTTGATTCCTAGATCGTACAAAAGTGTTATTGCGTTTTTCCACTACGATTTTCTTAGTGGCTACTAGGTTTGGAAGTTGGTGGTGTGATACCCCCCATACCTCGGAAAGTATGGAAAACTGCGCCTGTTTCCTGTCATGTCGGATTGCTGGCCCCTTGGACTATGTGCATAGCAGGTGGTGGTCTATAGTGTCTGCCTACCCCCAGGGTAAAAAGTCATGAGTTTATCAATAGCAGAGTTTAGCAATAGCTTTTTCCCGCGACTTCGTACGCGCATATCCCACTTTTTTCCCATTCCCGTACAGCCTCATGAATGTGCCTATTATATACAAAGAGATTTTTCCAAATCCGACAGATAATTCCAGAAATTAGCGGGTTCAAACAGACAAACGCTTCAGCTTTATTTGTATATAGATTATTATACAATACAGTATATATGCGTCGGTACAATTTCAAGCTCAATGACTATTAAGCGTGAGATGACTACTTTCGCGACCACTTCACCAATCACACTAAATTATGGCAAAACACAGTGCTCTACGCGTTGACAATAGCAGCCTGGAGATTGAATTTGCGCCCTGTTGATGGCCATAATAACCTGCAACAATATTTCTACAGATACATCTCTGGCTACCCCTTCGGGACAAAGAGGTGTGATGATACGCAAGCTACATGTTTACACGAGCGATAAATATGACCTTTTTTTGAATCATCATTACCATCGTACAGGATCCGTATCACTTTGATCGTTGATGCGATATTATTTACCGTTCATTTGGGACGAGCCCGCGGAACCATTGGGGCCTCGTTATTTTTGTGTTCTTCCAAATTGATCTTTGAGTGATTATGAAGTTTTTTTAACGAGTTTTGAACAGTTTCCGATTGACTGTAAAATGATTTTATTTTGACCCTTTATTTGAATTTATTTTACAGGAGCTCGTTGCTACATAATAACAGCTGCAATCTTCAAGGTTGAGCAAGCAACTTGCCGAGGTCGGTCTGTGGATGGTTGACCATCTCTTTTTTTTTTTTTTAAGGATGGGATATCATCAAATAACTTCTTCCGCTCTGGGTGGAGCGGAAAGGGGTGTCAGACTCTTACTGACTAAAACCCATCCGTGTTCCTTCTAAAGCCCTTTGCGTTCCAGGGCCGCGGTGACTCTTTCGAACAAATTCCGCAACCCTAGCAGGGTGGTTGACCATCTTAACATATCGAGATTCCTCCGTGCCTCGGAAAGCACGTTAAGCTGTTGTTCCTGGCTGCCACTTTTTTAGATCTTTGGCACTCGTTACGGATTATAAGAAGCCAGAAAATCTGACTCCAGTCTAGACAAGAAGTAAGTACCGTGCTACCCAATCAATGGGTTGTGGAGGTCTGGTAGGCAGCCGCTCCACGTAAAATACTGGTATTCAACTGAATCCGGTTTGGCTGCGAGCCGACACCAATATAGTTGGGAAAAGGCTAGGCAGATGATTTGAATTTATTTGAACTAAGGGCCCGACTGCCAGAACGTTGATTTTTTGTAAGAAATAAAATTCAAGAACCCGATTGAAGCGTCATCTTCCGGGTCCAATTGTGAATTAAACCATCCTCCAACCAGCCAAACTGTTCAGGAGGAGTTCAATGACATACACACGTAGGTACAGAGTAATGAATTGTGTAAAGATAGCAAGTAGTTCAAGGGCGTTATTGAAGCCATGTTAAGAAAGACAAAATTCGTCTAAAAGTTTAATATTGGTATTTCTATCTGTTGCTCGCGGCTTCTCACGCGAGGCAAAATGCATCCCATGGGTACGTTTTCATGACAAAAAGTATTTCGTGTCCAGGTATATGCCAAGTCTCATCTAGTTCCATGGAGCCGTTGAGGTGAAGCATCAAAACACCCAAATATCTTAAATATATTATCACATCTATAATATTAGTAGGATTTAGATAAGTTACCTTTACCAGCAACAGTCCCCTGCCCACACGTGTGAAGTCACAACACAGCACGCGGTAAATTCGCGCGAATTTGTTGCGCTGTTGACATGACCAGGTTTGTTCAGTGATTGTGTAGTGTACCACTGAAGTGCTGTGTAGTGTATAGCTACGGACTAAGTGATGAGTAGCGGTTTTACTAGAAATGGTCCGTGTTATTTGAAGATTTCAACTAGCCTAACATGTACCAATGAACGTACGTACTCGCAATGACGTATTATAATAGACGCGTAGTGCACCTACAACAGAAAGGTCTAAAAAACACGCGAGCACTATCGGTAGTAATCGGTAGCAAGATACGCTACGTAAACGAGCGTGGGTTATACGAGAGCGGTAGTTACCATCTGTTTATGTAGCCATTTCACAGTCTCAATCTTACTTTCAACATAAAACGATTTTGTCAAAAAAAATGTGTTGTTTGTGAGCAGGAGTAGTATTAGAGCCGATTACAAAAATTCTTTCACTGATCCCGAAAAAACGCTCGGTTTCTGAGAGACATGGGACGCGGGCGAAACCGCGGAAAAATATATCAGTAATTAGTAGGTATAGCTTGGTATTGGTTCCGTATTGTCTCGTTGGACTAGTACTCGCAAACGGCGACTGCTGAGCGTGAGGGACCTACTGAGTTCCATTTCCGGATAAGGCAAAGTGTTTAAATTACTCAGTGACCCGGAGATTAGAAGTCGGTGGTTGGTCCTGCGTCTGATAGAAAACAGGACTGGTAGAACCCCAGCCGTGCCGGATTACCGTACCATCATACCATGAGAGTAAAGGAATTTTCTTGCGCGCTATATATAGTATCTTTTTCGTTGAGATTGACCACTGAGACCGCTGCGAAGGATCCGGTCAGGATCCGTCTAATCTGACGTTTTAACATTTCTCTGGCTGTTCATGAGATATTTTAACGAGTGTAGCGTACTGCGTAGGTGTCAACAGAAAAAACAAATGAAACGCGGCCACCTCGATGAACTCACACTATTGTTATTTATCCTCGCGCCATCCGTCAACAGTCACGGATACACAACCAAACATAGGTATTTCAAACAACAGCCCAGTGTGTACACATGCGCAGTGTGTCCACATGCGCAGTGTGTCCAGTGTCCAGCGGTGGACAGAGGACTGTGCACCCACATGCAGGGAACTGTTTGTTTCCTTTATTTGTGAGTGAATTTGTTTGGCTCATTGCGTTTGTTCAACGGGTTTGTTCTGGTTATGTGTAGATACTATGTGCAGTGGCGGACTGTGATTGTAAAATATAATGGTGGGTAGGTGTTGTCAGTGGTTTCAGTTGCATACTGGGGAAAATTTTATGACAACACAAAATAAAAAAAAAAACTTTCTGCGAGTCAAACTATTGTCTTTTGAGGAGTTTATCGATCGTTTATCTGTCCCTTCACGCTATTTGTCACAACGCTATTGGTTGGTTAGTTGATAACGGGTAGATAAACGACCGATAAAGTGCCTCAGAAACCGAGCATAATTCCTCTTTTAAACGGAAAAGAAATAAATGATCATTGATTACCACACCTCTCTTCCTCACTGTGTGTTGATCATTTCCAACTGTTAGAAGTACAAACACAAACTCAAAGTATTTATTTCTTACTACCAATTTTGGCGACTTCACTCGCCTTTAAATAGTATTTAAGTATTTTGCAACAAAATAGTAGCTTACAATAGTCTCCAGGATCCTATCTCTTAGCCAAAATTCATCAAAATCGGTTTAGCGATTTCAAATAATTTAATCGTTGCTCAACGTGAAGTTAGTTCATAGTTAGATATAATATTAGGGCACATAATACAAGAGCAGTCGATCCAAAACTCTCAACCATCATGAGGTTGTCCGCAATGAGACTCTACATGTAGATCTCAAATTGCCCACCATATAGCAGTTTATAAAACTCAGAGCCAAACGTTTTACGTGTTAAACTGCTGTAAATCACAGTTAAACCCCCCTATCGCATCGGCCGCCCGATACGAACCCTCCCGCATCTCCAAGGTACGCCGACCGAGGCAAACCCTCGTCACGCCCGATGACTTCATCACTCTACTCCAAGAGAGCCGCAAAGAGACCAGCACTCTACGCAAGCCACGACCGCCGTCCTTCCGCCCTCGCCACCGAGGCCCACTGCGACGTCCCCGTCAATGTTCGCCCCGACCCTTACTCGAGCCAGCTCGCGCCGCTGAGCCTGTAGTTTTAAATTTGTTCCTAAATAATAATCCTAGTTCGATCCAGCCCGTCCCTAACTGTCCCCCAGCGACGCCCTAAGCCGAGGCCCGTACCCCACAGAGGATGCCCTTGGCGTGTAGTCGCTTAGTTTGTAAGTTTCAATAAGCCCTTTAATATTTATATTAAGGCCACCACAGGCAAGTCCGGTTAAGCAGTTGACAACCTCATAAAGTCATACCTGCGTGACGCGACTCAAAAAAAAAAAATACCACCATGGGGTCAACAAACGCGAAATCAGCTAGATGGTAACACAAACACTTACAATCACGCCAAAATTTCCTCAAGGTTCTATGTTACGTCCGGGTTCTAACCACCATAAGAATCCAATAAACTACCCGATTCTGGAAACAGCTCAATTCACTAGAGTGCGAAAAGAAACAGTGAATAAATATTTATTTTCATTAAATTTAATTTTAATATTAATAAGAAATAATTTCTCCTGAACGAATTCCTACATATATTAAAATGTGAAAGTGTGTCTGTCTGTCTGCTACCTCTTCACGCTTAAACCTTTTGATGAAATTTGTTACAGAAATAGATTATATCTTGGAGAAGGACATAGCTTTACCTTTTGTAGCAAGGATTTGAAAGAGTTGAAATAGGGGATGAAAGTTTGAATGGGAGTCCGTCATAATTGAAGATATAACCACGAACCTTTTTATTTTAAGCACTTGATAAAATGAAATAAATGAACATAATGTACACGCGTTTTTTGGATCGCCACGTGTCTGCGTCTGGGTGCTCCTAGCGGAGCTCCACATCGGTGTCGATGCGGCGGAGCAGTCGACCGTCTCGGACACCATGACCTGTCCTGCAGTAGGAGCGCTGCTCGATTAGCACGGCACGCCAGCATTAATAACATCATCCGTCGAGCTATTGTCACCGCCGGGGTGCCAGCTGTTTTAGAACCTAATGGCTTGGCACGTGACGACGGAAAGAGGCCAGATGGGACGACCATAATGCCTTGGAAGGTGGGTAGGCCTTTGGTGTGGGATACAACATGTGTCGACACCCTTGCGTCATCTTATCTTCTTAGCATGGCGGGCTGCGCTGAGGCGGCTGCTGAGGTGCAGAAAATCTCAAACGGCGCAAATATAACAACCTTATTGGGAGCTTTAAATTTGAGCCGTTTGGGGTTGAAACATTAGGTCCATGGGATCCGACTGTTCATCGAGTCTTTCGGGACATCAGCAAACAATTCGTCGACTGTTCACGTGACCAGAGGACTGGGCTTTTCTTCGGCTAAAGGAAAAGCATTGCGATTCAACGCGGCGCCAGTGTTCTGGGCACTTTTGCGATTGACAGCGATGTGGATGAATTTTTTGATGCCCAATTATTTATTATGTTTTTATACGCATTTGTATATAATTTCGCGATTATTAGTCTAGTTGTTACTTGTACATATAATACGTTAAGCTTTTTTTTTTTAATTTGTATCTAAAAATAAAAATAGCTGCCCAAAGTAACTATTCCACGCCGACGAAGTCGCGGGCAAAGCTGGTTACTCAGAAAATGATGTAAGTGCTTCCAGGTATTTCATAATATCAAGATTTTATAGTAATTGACTTTCATTTAAGCCGGTTCATTGGTACATTACTGAAGTTAAAATTTCTGTTTATTTTAATACAAAACCGAACGGATATTAACATGTAATTTCAATAATAACACATTTTGATTTATGAGAATTTATCTCTGTTTTCATTATTTTAATACGAGCTTCCTGAAAGCTTTTTCAATTTATTCAGTTCATGCGAAATGTTTCGATACATATTAACTAGCTTTTGAGCACGGCTTCGCTCGCGTTAATATTCATTTTCGTAATAAAAGCTTATATCTGCCTCCAGGGCCCTATCTATCCCTGTAACAAAATTCATCAAAATCGGTTCTGCTGTTTAGGCGTGAAAGCGTGACAAAGTAACAAAGTCACTGTCGCATTTATAATTCTAAATTCATGCCTATCTCATTTTTCCCATTCCCTTAGGAATTTGCAGGACGACTTAAACTTTCCTCATGAATAACCCCATCCATTGGTGAAAAACACATAAAAATCCATTCAGTAGTTTTGAGTTTATCGCGAATAGACAAGCAGACGCGGCGGAGGACTTTTTATAATAGCTATGCAGTGATTTAGGATGTTGCAGATTCCCTGTACTGCATTCCAGAACATGTCTATTCTCCGCGAAATAAGGTACACACCAGACTTTCGGGTAAGTAATAGATGATGTAACAACTAAATCTCTAATATTTACAACATATAACAACGGAAGCTATAATTTTGTTTAATAAAACGATTAGTTAATATAATAAACGATTGATATAATTTTAAAATAACTAATTTTTATTAGCATAACATACATTAAATATAAAATCGTTTGACATACCTCCAAAAGATAAAATAAAAACATAACTAGTAACTGATTACCATCTGCGCTAAGATAGTTCGACGGAGCCCTATTTCTGGGTGGTTTAAAAAAAAAATAACCACGAAGCTAACCACTAACCTAACCTATCCGAGTCGGGGTACTCTGAGTCGGGGTGTTAAGACGAAATGGTATCGTGGTCGCGTAGTTTTGCAGGGGGTGAAGCAGACGCGGCGAGGTAAGCGGCGCGCGGGGCACCCCACCCTGCCGCGCTCCGCGCCGGCCGGCGCTGCATAATTATGCGAATGCAAAATTCTATTATGTTAGTTTGTATTCAACTAATATGTTATTATATAGCAAGTGTTTATTAATTTATTTTTTCACAGTTTGTAAATATCGGAAACTCAAAATAAAAAAAATAAAACATGGTAAATGTCCCGTTTTCAACCTTAGTAATAGTTTGTACGAAGTACATAATATAGTGCAATAAATAAATTAACCGTACCTACGACTAAGAATGGCCCTTAGAATAAATAAACTTTTTTTTTAAGTCGGTTAAAAAAAGAACATCCCCGACCATTTTGATAAGTTATGATAATTATCGAAAAGCTACAACTGCTAGTTATAGTTTCTAGCTACCTTAGCTAACCATCTTGACATTGTAACACTAAAAAGTACCTAAGTATCTATTTGTTTATGTGAATTATTTGTACTTGGTACATACATTAGGGGCATTCATTAGTGTTTTCATTGTTGTTGGATCCATCTATTTACCAATACGTTTATCAGATCGCTGTTTGAAAGGGGTGCCTACAAGTTATTATTTATACAAAACCGGTTTCAGTTTTACCAAAAAACCGGTATTTACAGAAATGAAAAACCGTTATAACAGGTTTTATAAAATATATTATATATATATTATTCATTTTTTTTCAGAACCTCTCAAAGGCATCCCACGGTTTCTTCTGGAATCTACTAACTCTGGTAGAATGTGCGAGTGGTAAAAGTTGACAAGTTTCGGCTCCATTTTATTTTTCCAGAATTCGTCATCTTTCTGGATGTATACAATTTCCATTTTTGTTTCTTCTCCTCCCCATATTCCAAAAATGCATCGCTGCTTGCCCGTCACTCGAAGCTGTNTGGTCTAATTACAATCGAATAAAACTGGTTTTTCTCATCATGGACAAGTATAAAAATGCTAATTTTAGGGAAACTTTGCGAATTTTTTGTATAGAGCCAAATTGTCTCAATCGTGTTTTGACCCTCATAATTCACTAAGGAATATCTTTAAGTTTTATTATCACGAAAAAAAATAAAGAAAATTTGTAGTTTTTGAGGCCAAAAATTGATTTTGCGAGCAGTCTAAATGCATCAAAAGGTGTTTTTTGGGACCCATTTCGCCTTAACCATACTGACGTTTTTTATATATATTAAACGTTAGACCAAATGATTTCCGATTACATAAACGTTATATCAAACAACGTTATACTAAATAAGTTTTAGAAGAAATAAATGTTATATGTAAAGAAATTATATCAACAGTTGGTATATCTCACGTTGATTATATCTTATGAACGATAATAAAATTAAATTAGACCAAATGAGTTTATACGTTATGAAACGCACCCGAGGCTTTCTACTGTCTGCCTGCAAATAATCATAGAATTTTTCAGCTAAGTACATCGCAAGAAAATATGGTCATAACCTAGAACTACAAAAAGAAATGGTTGTCTTGAAAATATCGCTATTAGCGATAATGCCGCCCATTGTGTTACCCTATGCAATGGAGGTCTTCGGACAATTCGTGATCCGGTAAATAAAACATTAAGTAGGTACACCTTATTTTAGGAATAAAGGAAGATTTAAAATGAGGAAACAACAATCATTAGAAAGGTAAAAACTATGTTCTTATGTTATGTGCTCCGACCCCAACGTGGATAGTTTTTGCTTCGTCCACGTTCACTATAGTACTTTCTGGCTGCCGCTTCGCTCGCTTGATAGTCGGTAATAATCCCAAGGATACGTAATCCTAGGATGGTGAGGTAACTTTTGTTTTAATATCTTGTTCTTCTTCTTCGTGTCGCTAGCAGGACAGTATTTCAAATTTGGTTGGCCCAAAACATTGCCACTTCCACGGCATAATTGGTCACTGAGGATGCATGTTTTGGGGCACAGAGAGCAAAATAGAAGGTGGAGCATGGTTTGTGACTCGGCTCCACATCCACACTCTGCAGTTGATCCGTCACGGTAGCCCCACTTTGCGAGGTTCGAATGACACCTTTCGTTCCGTTTTAATATCAATAACCTCCTATTACATGGAAGTTGAAATTGATCTGTCTGGACGCGATTCGAACATGTACTACACCCCGATAACGACCATGGGACAGTTATTCACTAAACACTACACCAGTCTAGTCGGGAGATCCCGTCTTTTTAATGGAATGTGCAGGACTTTCTACCCTGTTTCGTTTTCTCTATAGGTCTACCTTACAAAAAATCTATCTACGCTGCGCCTTTACAACTGACCTGACCAGGCTCTGGCCAAGAATGCATCGACATGATAAAATAAAAGGGATCGATAACGTGATATTTTGCTAGCTTTTGTCAATCCCATACATTTTGGACGTGTTGACATTTGCCTTCACCACGCCACCGTTGACACAACGTTACTTATCTGGAGCCTTAGGACAATGCCCCATTTCACTTTATTAATAGAAAATGTCAGTTAAATTTTGACTAAAATCAATCTCAATATTTCCAATCTCCTTTAAATTCCACCTGTTCATCAAAAATAATAACACTGTAACTAAACCAAGTTATTTCTCAGCACAGTGACAATAGATTCGATAACAGTACACATTCTACCGAAACTTGGCTACTACAGCTACGTAGGTGGAAGTAGTGCTACCACCGCACCTGCAGTGTCCGGGTATTTAGCAAGCATTCCAATCATAACTTAGTTACAACTGTGTATTCTGTGTACTAATGTATTTGCGTTCTATTTGTGTACTAATGTTTATATTAGTAGCTGGTTGTAGGATATCGGATTTTGCTTGTTGGAAGTTTAATAACAAGAGGATTAAACCATATCATGAATATTTTAATCAGGGTATTGTTGAGCTTCATTGTTATGTTCTGAAATCTTGACTTGAATGCTATGGTTAAATGTTTCCATAACGCAATAATAATATTAATATTTTGAGAAAAACAAGGTTTACACAACTTAAAATAGATATTCTAACTATCCGTATCCTTACTTATATAATATCATAAATGCGTTAGGGAGTTTGTTTGTCACGTTTTCAGGCATAAATTGCGGAACCGATTGGGATGAATTCTGGTAGAGAGATGGATGGGACTCTGGAGACGGTTATAGGCTAATCTTTTTGCGAAAATGGATCATGAACGTGAGCGAAGCCGCGGTCAAAAGCTAGTATTTATATAAGATTCGGAAAAAGCAACATTTTATAAGAAAATAAAACATAATATTTTGTGAGGTGCCTTAACCTTTCCATCTTCCTTGGCTACCTTGTCCAGCTGTCAGTCTGACGTCACATCAACCCCCTTATACACGAGTAGGTAGGTGAGTACATGTACTAGGTATATTTCAGAGTATACTCCGTGTCTTGACAACTGTGCGCCAGGCGAGCTGGCCTGTTATTACGTTAGAGGTTGGAGGCATAGGAGGTAGCGGGAGCGATTTTAAAAGAAGTTTCATGGATCATCTCAGCTGAAAGTCGGCCACAGCTGCATAGGCCTCCCCTAAGAGTCACCACATCAACTGGTCCTGTACGTCTGCATCCGGCGGATTCCCGTGGTCTTCACCAGGTCATAGGTCCATCTTGAGGGAGGCCTTCCAAAGCTTCGAAACAAAATAAAATGTGGAATTAAATTCTAAGATAGTGAGGTGGAATACTTCCATGGTGCGTACAGCTAAGGAGTGGAATTCTCTGGCGGAGTCAGTAATAAAAATAAAAAAATAATATAAAGAATGCATTCCCAGAATGGTTACATACAGAATGGTTCGGTTATTTTTTAGGCAAAAAACGGCGAGCCTATTCTTATCAACCGGGCACTCATCCGGTCTGAGGAATCCCTGATCGAAAAGCACACTAATATATACTTTGCCTGACACCGCAAAAGACGACACAGCAGGCTCAATCCTCCTGCTCATTACCGGCGTTCACTTTACAAACGAGGCACTCGGACGGAGTTCCTCGGACGGAGTATAATAACTCTGTCTGTCTGTTTTTCCGTTAACGACTGACCAGATTTAGCAGACGTCCTGGAAAACAAAGTAAACCATGTCCTGGAATAGAACTTTTATCCCAGGATTATGTTTTCCTGAGAATTTTTTCGGAGTAACTGTCTGTTGCTAGCGTCCAGGTAGCCCTCACGTTGTGTGCCTCACAGCGGAAGGGACCGAGACAGTTCTGGTAAACATCCCGGTACTCCTACGCTTGTTCTCAGGTTTTCTCGAAGGAAATCTGTCGCGCACTTAATATTACACAATGTATGTGGATTCCTGGAAGAGGTCAGCATATTTCGTTATTTGGGAAAATGCCAAATTTCGTTATTGGCAGTGATTAGCAGTAATTTTATAACTTCCGTAATACTCTAGCACGTGATGTAATGTTATATTTGTTGATCAGACAGATATCTAGACTCCGGATACTAATGCGAATAAAAAAAATCAAATCATCAAAAACATTTTTAAGAAAGCAAAAAAAGGAGCAAGAAATAAAATGTATTTGTTTAGAACGAACTGGCACAAATGTCACACAATACTTTTACACAAAAAAAAAATTATGTTGTTTTCAAAACACCGAAGATAGTCAGCCTCGCGGCTGCGCCAATTATATAGGTTCAGTTAAGAATATAATTATGCCTCATGACGATAGTACCTGACGCCGGTGCACACCAAACAATTACTAAAGTAAGTTTTCTCCGCGATCTTGGTGTTCTGCTAGATTCGAAGCTCCATCTAGATGTTCACATAGAAAAAATTGTAAATAAGGCCTACCAAATGTTTGGTTTTGTCGTGAGATCTTCCAGGGATTTCCGTCGACCTTCCACCTTTCTGCACTTATACAAATCTATAATAAGGCCTCAGTTAGAGTTTGCAGTACCTATTTGGAACCCTTTTTACGTAAAATATATCGATAGATTAGAACTGGTACAATGTAAATACCTTCGTGCAATGAATTTTAGATGTTTTAGGAAAAAAATGTCATACCAGTTACTACTTAAAAAGTATGATCTTCTTGCCTTAAAGTCAAGACGGAAACTTCTGGAAGTTATGACTCTGTTCAATGTGTGCCGCAATCATTTTGATTGTCCGGACTTAGTTAGGAGTCTGTGTTACCTGGTCCCTCGCACAGTTCATGTACGTGAGGTACGCACTCGACGTCTATTTGCTACTAGCCTCTGTAAATCTAACGCTGGCTCGCGTTCACCACTTCATCGTTTGGTTGAGACATATAATAATGAGTTTAATTCAATCGACATTCTTTTTCTTAGTAAAAATGCATTCAAGAAGCAAATCCAAGCAACTCTAAAAGATCAGCAAAATACTATACAACGTGGGGAATGATTAATAATGTACGCACACAAACTTACTTTAAATTTATTTTTTCTTTTATATATATATATATTTAAATTAAAATCCAGAATGACCGTTTTACAGGTAGATACTGTATCTGTGTCTAAAGCTAGTTTTTAAATACTTTTTATTGTAATCTGTGGAGAACGTAGTGGGTAGCATAATTGTTTAAAATGAAATAAAATTAAAATTAAACAATCAGCCTGTATTGGACTTTTACCTCGAAAATCGGGTCTATCATTTTTTGAAAACGTTCAAAAGTCACCCAATCCCAATCTCGGTCGCTTATGAAGCGATGCTACCTTACGTCGCACTATACCGTGTGACTCGCTCCAGTAACTCGGCAGCGTGTCACCGTCTATGACATGACACATGCTGTCCGAGTCCCTAAGATTTACCAATTGTACAGACATTTCAGTCCTAAAAGGAGTTCGGTCCACGCACACATACACCATTCAAGTTTACGATGATTTTGAGGAGATATAAGGGCGCAAGATTTTGTGGCTGAATTGTGTCTTTACTAGGAAAATCTCGATTTCACGTGAACGGAATGTTTAGATTTAAGAAGCTAGCTACAGCCCGCGGGTAAACAAAATATAATCTACGGGAATATACCCTACTACCGAGTTAAAATGTAACCCATGTTCTAATTTAGGTTGTGGTTCACCATTACATCAAGTTTCCTCAAAATCAGCTCAGTAATAATAGCTGCCTCATGGGTCGTTCTTCAAGGTTGAGCAAGGCTTGCAGAGCGTGGTCCGATCATTCATTACATACCGAGAGATATTGGAAAATACAATAAACTGTTGATTCCAGCTGCCATTTTCGTCTTTTATAATGCGCATAGCAAAGGAGTGGAACTCTCTGCCTGCGTCTGTTTCCGAACGCAAATTAAAAAAAATGTTAATATTTGGCAGTCGTTACTGGTAGGCAGAAGCCCGAAAACCTGATGCTAGTCTTGCCGAGGGTTTTCGTGTTTCCCAGTTACTGGGTTGGGTTAGATAGGCAGTCGCTCCATGTAAAACTGGCACATGCATCCGCAGGTACATCCGGTAAGAAAGAAAACCAACCCCAACATGGTTATGAAAAGACGAGACAATCTAATTGTGTTAAGTAGTTTCCTTCATCACCTAATGTGAGAACTAAACCGAGAATAAAGCGCCACCTTACCAGCACGACTACTAGAAACCCCAGGAAGATCTGGTACCTGAACGTGAATTGGAAAGCACCCAGGTAGGTTCCTGTAAACAAACTGGCCGAAATTAAGTTTTAAAGATGGAAAGATCCTCCTACCAGACGGTTGTTTTGTCTGCTGGGCAACTGCCCCATAGTTGATATTCGGACTGTTGTATGTGTTCAAATTGCACGGAGAACTTTGCTTGCGCGATGCAGGATTTCGTTGTTAGTTCGTCGTAGATGGCACTGCGGTTCTTTTTGTTGCCGTACAAATTTCGCTTCTTAGTTTTTTCATGTGGCGGCATTGATGCCGCTACACACCTGAACTTTGCCTCCCATACTGAAATTAACATAATCACCTACTGTGCCCAAACAATCTCAGGAGAAAGAAGACTTCAAATTATGAGTTTCTCTCTGTCGGGAAACAACAGCGGAGTCATCATCTGCCTAGCCTTTTCCCTACTATATTGGGGTGGGCTTCCAGTCAAGCCGGATTCAGCTGAATACCAGTATTTTACGTAGAGCGCCTGCCTACTAGACCTCCATAACCCATTAACTGGGTAACAAGTTACTTCTTGGCAAGACTGGAGCCAGATTTTCTGCCTTCTGACAATCCGTAACGACTGCCAAAGATCTACAAAAGACAGCCGGGACCAACGGCTTAGCGTGTCGAGGCACGGAGGAGTCTCGGTATGTTAAAATGGTCACCCATTCACAGACCGACCTCGGCAAGCGTTGCTTAAACTTGAAGATCGACCTGTGCGGCTGTTATTATATAGCCACGAGCTCAAAAGAGGAACATCAGCGGAGTACCCCTAATATTGATTCAGATATTGATTCAGAACCTGTTCACGCACCAAACGCGTGAGCATGTGGACGGGTGACAACGGCGGCTGAGGCGCGGGCGCG
>NDFZ01004873.1:1731-49134 GCA_002192655.3 Mamestra configurata
GCTTATGTAAAATGTAAGTATATCCTATATTTGAAATTTTAAATAGTATAAAAACGCTATAGTAATTACTCTATCTGTTATATTTTCACGCCTAAACAGCTAAACAGATTTTGATGATTTTTTGCCTTGTGTAAGGACATAAATTAATTTTTCTCCCGAAAATAATACTGGAAGAAGGTGAAATAGGTGGATGAAAGTTTGTATGTGGAACTAATCATTGCTCAAGCTAGGGATATAACAAATCATCATATTTATAGTCAAAGCATTTATGATTATACTTCTGTTTAAATAAAATTTAAAAAGGATTTTTGAAATGAGTATTTTCCATTAGCTTCAAAGCAACACGTAGAAATAGAATTCTTGACTTACCTAAGTACATCATTCCTGTACCTACTTACATTTTTTTCAGGTGTTTGCAACTTTAATGGGAAACACGGTTGTATGAAGTGTGTGACAGTAGGTGAATATTCGCACCAGTCCCACACTGTTGTTTTTCCTGACAGTAGATGCCCTGATAGAACAGACGACCAATTTCGCAAGAAAATGTATGGCTTACATCATAAAGCAGATTCTCCTTTGCTACAACTGCCCATAGATATGGTCAAAGACGTGCCAGTTGCAGACTCTTTACATTTAATTGACTTAGGAGTAATGAAGAGACTATTGGTCGGATGGCGTGACGGTAATTTTGGTAAATATCTCACCAAATGGTGCTCAAGAGATATACATAACGTTACAACTTTTTTAAGGGGCCAGTGCACACCACACACACGAAAATTTTATTTTTAAACAAACCAGTTTTTTTTTTTCACGAAAAAAGTTCAAACAAAGACGCTATAATTTTAAATGTTATCAATTTCATAATTATCAATTTAGTGAAGGCGGGGCACGAAAATTTCACATTATAAAAGATTTTTGTTCGTTCGATTAGAGAACCCTAATAATCTGAGTAGGTAATGTAGAAATGTGGCCAACTATATAATTGTTATTCAGAGGTTAGTGTAATGAGACTACTATTTTTCAAGTTATAACTTAGTAACAAGACATGTGTCCACTTTTATTCAGCATCATATAGCAAAACAATCGATCGCCATTCAAGTCTTTGTAATTTATACTTACAAAGAATTTACGAGATCATCAGAATGCTTAATCTTACAACTACAACATTTTCAACTCGATTCATGTTATTTTGTTGGATTTAAATTGCTAGTATAAGCTATTTCGTCAAAAGTACTTTTGTCAGACCTAGTATGTATGTGTGAAAATACGATTTACTATCAGTTATCTTGATTATTCATTCGGCGCGTCATAAATAATGAAAAAAAAACACATACTATTCACGTAAAAATTACTTGCGCACTAACAATTAACATGTAGCAGAGCTCTAACTTGTAAATTAAAATTTACATTTAAATTCGACATCGACATTAAAATATTAAATCCAATTTATTCTTTTCACAATTTGTATGAATATTGTTTGCAAAAATGCGAACAATAATTTAAATGCTTAATAAATTCTGAATACAATAACCAGTTCCACTAAGCTGAATAACTCAGTTGTAAGAGCTTAGTATAAACAATGTGAGCTGTTATTCAAAAGTTATTAAGCTAATTGAAACGTTATTAAGCTCCTACTCAGATGTTGCTCAGATGTTATTCAGCGTTAAGCATTCAAAATTGGGGCCCTTTTTGCTTGAATAACAGCTGAATAGACGGTACTCAGACGTTATTCAGCTTATCCTCTTGATGACTGCTCTTACTCAATCTTTGTTCAGCACGTCTGTGTTACTTGGGTACTTATCTAGCGCAAAAACCAGCGGGGAAGAAGTTCGTTCCTTGATAGAGGCCATGGTAGAGCGGACAAATTTGACCTTAAGTCTTGTCTCCCAGTGGGGTGATGACAATCTGGTCTCTTTTAACGCCACCAAAACACAAGCATGCCTTTTTACCGCGAAAAGGAGTCGTTTCGACCTAACTCCGACTTTTCGGGGTACTTCTGTTCCTGTAACCGATCGGCTCGAGCTCCTAGGCATGGAGTTGACAACCAGTCTCAACTTTGGTGCCACCATTGAGCACAAAGCCCAAACTGCGGCCAAAAAGCTGGGCATCCTAAATAGAGTGAAGCGATACTTCACGCCTGGACAGCTTTTAACCCTCTACAAAGCACAAGTCCGATCCTGCATGGAGTATTGCAGCCACCTTTGGGATGGCTCAGCTAAATACCAACTTGCCGCGCTTGACTCGGTGGAACACAGAGCTAAAAGGCTCATTGGCGACGTAAGACTGGTGGATGCCAAGCTTCACAGCTTGGCTCATCGCCGCAAGGTTGCCTGCTTGTCGGTCTTCTACAGATTGTACTTCGGGGAGAGTGTCCAGGAACTCCACGATCTCATCCCACCGGCCCCCTTCTACCATCGGACATCTAGACGCACTGCAAGTTACCATCCCTACCTTGTTGCTATTCCACCAATTCGCACTAAACGTTTCCAAACGTCTTTTATAATGCGCACAGCAAAGGAGTGGAACTCTCTGCCTGCGTCTGTGTTTCCGAACGCATACAACCCTAATCTCTTCAAAATTAGAGTGAACAGGCTTCTTCTGGGTAAGCTCGCTCCATCGTCGACTTTGTCTCTGTCATCTATGACCTAGACTAGAGTCAAGAGCAAACCCATATTAAATAAAAAAAAAATTAAAAAAAAAAATTGTAGGTATCGAATAGTGTTCATGGGAACAGGCATGAAACGGAAACTTAACTAACTTAAAGTCTTTAAATCGAGTTTCAGTACTCGTGTAATCTCGCTTAAGTTACAGTCAAGTCAAGTTTAAATAGAGCTTAAACTAATTTGTATCCGCAAAACTTCCCAAAGTGTGCCAATCTAAAGCCATAAACACACGATTATTTCTGAGAATGTACGCACTCCCAGATTACTCTCGATACGATACCGTGATTCCACGTCCAACGATACTCGTAACCAATAAATACTCAATGAAATAGTTCCGATTCGAGACCTCTCGTCCACATAAAAAGGTTATCGCACCGCGTGCAGTATACGATATCCGTTCCAGCGATCGAACAGAATGTACTACATATGTTAGCTTTTTGTATGAATACGAGCCGGATAAAAGCCGTCACGTACAGTGCCGGACAAAAGGCAGTATTATATCCTGTTTCGGTAAAAAAATTGAGGGCGGAAATATGGTGGAAAGTTTTACGTAGGTACCTACATTTAAAAATTTTATTCGAAATTGTAATTTATATGATCGAAAAATTGGTAGCAGAGATGTTTTGCTCGGTATTGCTGAATTTCACATTTCACTTTCCGTATTTCGATACATATAGAGCATTATCAAAGTCGTAAAAAATGGAAACAACATCAGTTAGTATCTTGCTTGCTAAAGTTGGTGGATTATTATGGAGCCAAAAAGCTTCAAATATGTATACCAGATACCTGTAGCCACAATTTATAAACATTTTTTGTAGGTACTTACCAAATAAAAATTCTCTCCACAAAATTGCTATGGCATTTTGTTTTTTTCTGTTCCAAATCCCTAACGGAGTCACGGCAGCCATTTACTTTACAAAGCATTTCAATTTAATCTTGTCGTAAGAATTTCGGCGTTTTTTTCTCTCATTAAAAGTCGTAGAAAGCCTCCACGTAATGTGATTAATGGCATCTAAATTAGAATTGCTCGTTTCTTCAATATACAGTAACAGCCTAAAATTCGAACTTGCAGAAACATAAAACGAACTGCATAATTCTGAATGTTTTGTCACTTTACAGGCATAAGGTCGGTAGTCAAATTTTTATTAGGAATAAAGAGGGCAGTTAGCTTTTCTATATAAATATGTCAATTATTGTTTATGTTATGTAATTATGTTATTTATTGTACACCTACCACAGTATAGTCTTTATAACCCAAAGGTTGTCTGGTAGAGAATGCCTTGATGCATTAAGTCCGCCCATGTACCACTATTGTACATAAAGTTTAAATAAATAAATAATATGACCATTGAAAAGACAGACCAAAATAAATGAAACTAAACACGCACACAACATTCATGAGAGAATAATTTCTATATCTCAAAATACCTGCAGCAAATTTCTGAGAATTGGCATTTCATTAGACAGATGCAGCTGAATAAATAAACGTTCTTGTATGACTGCAGTGGAATTTAATTAAATTCTCTCCTGTAGGGATATTTACAGGAAACAGGTTTTAATTAAAAGCGAGAGCCTTTTATATGAGACCATAGATGACCGAAGACTACTTTCAAAGCCTTGTGTACACTGATATTTCTTCAATAATTAAAAGGCACTGCTACAAAAACTCACAATGGATTTTTCAATTTAACCAACTTTTATTTTATTGAATTTGTGTGCTCTCATGCGATGAATGACTTCTACGTTGGTACGAGCGTACCTACTCCAGTCATCATTTACTTAGTTTTTCCCTACCTGAATACCAGTATTTTACATGAAGCAACTGCCTTTACATCAAAATTACCAGATTACCCTTGGCAAAGTTGCATATCAGTATTTCGAGCTACTTTTGGGTTTTAAGATGCCTTGAGTAGTTAATATTTTTAATTATTTCTGCTCCTGACCTGTCATTTTATACACTTCATACCCACCCCACATTATTACATATTATCATCATCATTTCAGCCGAAAGCGCTCATGCTTATTTAGGTATTATTTTTCTCTCTTCATACTCTCTCCACCCCACATATACAAGGTGGAGACGACGATACGACAATAAATCAAAACACTGGCAATACTAGTTCATACGAATATGTAGTATTTTATCACAGAGTTGATGTCACTAACTGCAACAGACTGCTTGGAATATATCGCCAGGATAGTAGTCCCTATCGTTGATTCGGCCCCAAACAGTTCTGCTTGCAATGTGCCTCTATGTGTGTCACCCTACATAATGAGTAATGAAAGGTCAATATAAATCGATTGTGATTGGTTGCAGGTGCGGAGAGGCGCTCGGTAGCGTCGCGTGCGAGGCGATGATCGGCCACACGGGTCGGCCGCGCGCTCACCATGCGACAGCCGTCGACCGATGTTAGTATCACACTTCTTATCAATCATATCAACATTTATTTATTTATTTCACACTTTAAATATGGCTTAATGCCATAGGCCACCAGTCTACCAGTCAACCTTTGGATGATGCAGAGACTTCACGCACTATCTTATACTCAAAGGGGTCACGGGCCCGATTTAGATGAACACCAAAACAGCATCATTGGATTTTTGAAAATCCAATATTCATAATGATCTATGAATCAAGGAGATTACCTACTCTAACAACAACCAGTTTGTTACAATTCAACATTTTCCTCAAGTCGCAGTATGTCATTACTTCTACTTTGAACCTTATTAGTGACACCATCGGATACCGTAATAATACAGCGTGTTTTTGAAGTCGATAACTTCTACCAAAGTTGTTCGCGATTTCAATAATGGCCGCCACAGCTCCCTTGCAACACCATACTCTTTGCCAGATACCTTATTTTATTTCATATGGTACAAAATAAACTACGGTTCAGGAATGTAACCCTAATTCCCAAGACATTGCTAGCTGACGCGCGCTTCCTAAACTCGTGCCTAGAGCCCCTGCAATCAGTCATACATTCATTCACACGCTAGCGAAGCAAACTTTTAATAAACAGACTAGAAAATATCCGTCTGGCATTCAGATCCACTGCATCAGATTCTCTCCCTCTTAACATTGGTATTATGCTAGTGATACACTGCTTTCATCTAATATTGTACATAATATATTTATGCCGACATTAAAATCTATTTAAAATTTTATTTATTTATTGTAGTACAACCGCCACAGTGTAGTCTTTTTAATCCAATGGTTGACTGATAGATAATGCCTTGTTATATTCCCACGAACCACTATCTTCTATACTAATAATATAGAAAGTTTAGAACGGTTTACGGCTGAAATTTGGGACGAAGGTAGATTATAGTCTGCAATAACACATAGGAACTTTGATCCCGGAGGTATGTTCTTTTGGGATGATTTCTGATATACACGCGGCCGGAAGCTATCTGTACATGAAGTTAAAATAAATAAATAATAAATAAATCAAATAATTAAAAATAAAATTATAAATAAATAAAAGACACCGGTTCGTGTTAGTTACTTTAAAACTAAACCAAAACAAATTTAACAAAGTTATAGGTAATGACACTTGTTTACGGCTCATATGATTAAAGTAATTGAAACCATACATACGAGTAAGTTGGAAAATCCCGTGATATTTGGTAATCAATCACACTTCACTCTCTACTAGTGTAATGGATTATTACTGGTAGCAGTGGCAGCTATCAAAATGGTGAAATATTGGAAACTACTCAACGTTTCTCAACTAAATTATTAATGTTTTAAGCAAAGTACGTGTGTTGTCTGTAGCGTAATTGCATGTAATCTATCTAAACCTTTCCTCTCCGTTCAAAGACTCGTATCGAAATGGAAATCTTTATTTCAAAGGAGTTATTATATATTTAGGGAGGCTGTATTACACACAATTCTTACGGTTCTTTCCCTCGAAAAGGAAAAACGGAAAGTCGATTTCCTCTGGAATCGAGTAGGTATAAATTTACAGTACTTTTCCTAGCGTGTGTCGTATCATTTAAAACCTTGAATATATGGAATTCAAATACGTTCAAACAACGTTTTGTATCTTTGTTTTATTCAGTGTTGGTTAAGAATTTGGGTACAGAGATAAATGTAAAACGTCTCTGTTCGACTTTCACTCGTTATGTGGTGTAAAAGTATACGGGGACGTGTTTTCAAAGTGAATCTTGCTAATATTAACGGATTCAAAAGCTTACTATTTCCGTCTTGGAAGTTCCAATTATAAAATCCCATTGACTTTACTTCAAAATTATTTGCACGCCCTAATATATTGACTTCACGTTTCCAGACGGTCGACAAAGCAGTATGGACGGAGGAGAGCGGCGCGGCGCGGTTGGAGGCGGTGTTGGTCGCGCTAGTGGAGCGAAAGGCGCGCGCCTTGCACGCCGAGCAGTCGCGGCGGCGCGCGCGGCACCCTCTGTTGTTGCTGCTGCGAGACCCCGTGCCCGACGGTCAGTTACCACTTATCTGCATAAAATTTTTCACGCAGCCATTCATCATTAAGTTCTATGTGTTAAGTGGGCGTTTTGGGAGACTTTGTTTACGAAAAACTGACGTTTATAAAGTACTGCATCTCAGCCTCATTAAAATGACTTTTGGTTACGTAAAGGTGAGCTCCAATGTAGGTAGTTAATGGGTCCCTATTGCCAGTAAACTGGAAAAGCTCCGATCTCCTACAGAGAAACAGAAAAAAACATTAAAAACTGTTGGAAAAAGTCAAATAAAGAAGTGAATTAGAAAGAAGAAGCCCAAAAAAGTGTGGCCTTAATTTAGACCCCTGACGCAACCAATATCGAAATAATCCACAATATGGTTTACCGAAAAGAAAAACGGTTAATGAACATTCATTCGCTAAAGTTTATTTTCCAAACCAAAACTTTAATTTAAGTACTCAATATTTTTCCGATGGCTAGTAAGCATAATAATGTAATAATTATGATTGACTTCGTCGAAGGCTTTTCACATTACTTTCTACATTATAACTACACGTTACTTAAGATTGGAAGACAATTTTAAATCTTCTACATGATGCCTCAGAGTAGTTAAAACTTTTTAAATCAAGTTGATAAATTAATAACTGGATTTATTTCTTCAATATGGGTATTAAATTTATTGAAGAAATGTACGACTTCCAGTCAAAATGTTTATCACACTTGAGTACTCATTTCCTCGATAAACCCACGTTGGGATGGTGATAGAAAGCTAGGCCGTTACGGGAATACTATCTTAATGGTTGTAGTTTGAAATCCCGGCGTAAGTTATGGTTATAGCCCTTTAGATCTTATCTAAATTGCAATGTAGCAACTATCAAGATATTGTCAATGCTCTTAAACTTATAAAATGTACGTATAGAAATGGTTGGTAGATTATACACCATAGTTTTTGACAGCAAGCTTCCTGCTTATCGCTACCCAGCTGATTTTTGTAGCTGGATATCAGACTTCCTTAGTGAACGGTCGATCCGAGTAATCGTTGACGGCTGCTCCTCTGACCTCATGATGCCACCATTCCTCAGGGGCATGTTCTTTCTGCAACACTTTTCCTGCTGCACATCAACGACCTGCTTCAGCCTGGTATTGTTGGGTACGCAGATGATAGTTCGGTTTCAGAGAGATACTTGTCCAGCGCAAAAACCAGCGGGGAAGAAATTCGTTCCTTGAGAGAGGCCATGGTAGAGCGGACAAAGTTGACCTTAAGCCTTATCTCCCAGTGAGGTGATGACAATCTGGTCTCTTTTAATGCTACCAAAACACAAGCGTGTCTTTTTACTGCAAAATGGAGTCGTTTCGACCTAACTCCTACTTTTCGAGGTACATATGTCCCTGTAACCGATCGGCTCGAGCTCCTAGATATGGAGTTGATACCCAGTCTCAACAACGGCCAAAAAGCTGGGCATCCTAAATAGAGTGAAGCGATGCTTCACGCCTGAACATCTTTTAACCCTTTACAAAGCACAAGTCCGATCGGTGGAACGCAGAGCTGAGAGGCTCATTGGCGACGTAAAACTGGTGGATACCAACCTTCACAGCTTGACTCATCGCCGCAAGGTTGCCTGCTTGTCGGTCTTCTACAGATTGTACTTCGGGGAGAGTGTCCAGGAACTCCACGACCTCGTCCTACCAGCCCCCTTCTACCATCGGACATCTAGACGCACTGAAAGTTACCATCCCTACCTTGTTGCTATTCCACCAATTCGCACTAAACGTTTCCAAACGTCTTTTATAATGCGCACAGCAAAGGAGTGGAACTCTCTGCCTGCGTCTGTGTTTCCGAACGCATACAACCCTAATCTCTTCACAATTAGAGTGAACAGGCTTCTGGGTAAGCTCGCTCCATCGTCGACTTTGTCTCTGTCATCTATGACCTAGACTAGAGCCAAGAGCAAAGCCATTAAATAAAAATAATACTAATATATGCTTTTATGTATATTACTACTGTGAACCTATAATCGCTTTTGGAACCCTTTTCTTCTACGTGATGAGTTATAAAAATAGTTCAGAACACTTAGGATGAGTTTTTGATCCGTAGTTACCCATTGTTGTGGGTAACAGTTATGGGCCCCTAAATTTCGTTAGTGTGCGTTTTTCGATCATTATTAGTTTGACCATTGGTCAAACAAATCATTATAAGTAAAAACTATTATTTTACTTTAATGTTATATTTAAATTGCTCGAAAAACGTATAAAACGTGCCTAAAATTTTTACCCATTGGGTAACTATCAAACAACTCGCCCTAAATCAATCAATCAACTCTGTTGAGTGCGATAGTGTTATAATTTTCCGCAGTTGAACATAAGCCTCTACTGAAATGTGTTACTACAATTGATCTCCCGGCTCCCAAATCCATCTTGTAGTTTAGTTCAATCCGTCATCCACCGTCCGCAATTGGACATAACACAATCTTCTGCTTATCGTATAAAATTATGCTTATTTGTATGTGTTTGTGTTAATTGCAGAGGAGGCTTCAATCATCGGCAGCCCGGGCGAAGAGCTGCCATCGCACTGGTGCGAGCATGAGATCGCTAGGCATAAGCGTAAGAAACTTAAACTGCAAACCCGACGTAGGTAAGCATATCAGTTTATGCAAAAGTATATATGTCCTCGGACATTCACACATATCTTTTATGTTTTTTAGATCTTGATATGTTTGCGAATGAATGGAAGATGATAATGTCAGAATATTTGAATTTTTGTGAAAAAAAATCATACTGTGTTAAATAAATGATATGTTGAAATAGTGTCATTGGCTTTGGCCGTTCTATTTAAAATCAATAAATTAAAGTTCGCGTAGGAAAGTATCGACCTAGTTTGGCTAAAATTAATTAATCAGTCAATTTATGTTTATGGCTCAGGTAAAATACGTTGAAGCACTTAAAGCTTCAGACAGTTTAAATAAGTTTAAATAACAGTGTTTTTGCTGCACGCAAATAAAAATATTAGAAGTTAATCAAAATACTATAATTGAGCTGGAACGTACTAAAGCTTTAGAAGTGATGCAAGTCTAATAATATGTACGTTTGCAATTTATTCACCAGAGAAATGGAGATCCCCGAGCAGCTGGAACTGGAGCGGCGCCGTCGCCGGCGCAGACGCCACCAACACGTGCACGGACAGAAGCCGAAGAAACATCGTACGCTGCTCGTCTCGGCTATCGACGAACAGGCTAAAGTTATACATGTAAGTTAATGAGGTATATGATAGCACTGGCAATTTTAGTGTATAGGTTAGGAGTAAGGTTGCACAATTTTTTAATGTTACGCTTACACCAAGTTAAAAAGTATTTCAATTCACAATTTACAGTTTTACACTTAACAAACCTTCAATAAAAGTTAACGAAGTACATACTTAGTTTTTATAAAAAGTTGTCAAAAATGTCAAAGAGGTGGTAAAAAATAGCCAGCAAAACATGGCTGACACATGTTCACATTATTATAGGTTGTATCTCTTTCCAATACTTATTTAAAACAATCATTACAACTTATCACTTGGTGTAAAAGCGAGGTAAAAACATGTATAGAAAGGTACAGTTAATAACCATCGGTCTGCTAAGCGTAACAATCCTTCTTATGCCATATACACTATATACCTATGGAGACAAAAGGGGAAACTTATTTGAACTAACAACAAGAATCGTTGCTATTGTTATCGTCTACAAATTGCTTTCCCGCCATTCACATAACAAAAGTTTTGTTCAAGTTCCCCACGGTGAAGCAACTCCCAGTTTCAGTCATCATCATAGCGCCATCTAGTTTGCGAATGTTTAGTTATCCTACTACAGTTACCAACTACAAACTGTCAAACCGCTGTACTTGTTGAAACGACCACCCGCTAGATGGCGTTCAATTTAAAAAGGCGAAGCAAGTTCAAAGTTATAAGTATAGATGGCGTTGCTTGACTTGGACATTGGCGAAAAGAGAATGTATTGAATTGCTACTTGTTCGGAATCAACTTGTGAAATCCTATAAGTATTTAAACATCTGACAACCAAAACAAAAATGCTTACTTACTTACTTATTCCAATGGAATTTTATTAATTCTACACTTTTGCACTGGTGAAATCTGGGGTACTGTAGGCACACATCAGCTTTACCTTTTGGGGAAAAAAGTCATGACGTTATTTACCATTTATTGCTAGAAAGATCATGTAACTTGAGCTACGATCTTGTAATTGTGCTGAGATAGGAACCTAATTGACCTCGCACAGGTATTTTTATGTTAATAGCTTTTTACTTCGTTATACTTGTAGTTTTTTTTGTGTTTTGGACAAAAATAGAGAGACGCTTTTTTCCAGCATTGGGACTCATTTGATATTTTCACATCCTTAAAAAAAGGGTAGCTTGTTATGTGCGAGCGCCATGTATATTTTTTTTTCTTTGTTACATGTTTGCTCTATTTTGGCACAGGTACTGGACCCCGATGAGCTGCCCCGCCGCGCCCGCTACACGATCATGGTGACGGCATGTTTGTTACTCTTCCTCTGTCTTTTGCTGGTCGGAGTCACGCTGCGGATGGCGCCTCTCATCGACGATATGGGTAAGTACCTACTATCGTAGCTAAGCTTCCAAATTCGGAATTTGTGGTGCGATGTTTTTGGCTAGGTGAAAGGACGTCAACCACGAGTGAGAGACCACAATCGTTGAGAATTCAATTCAATTATCAATTTTTCAGTAATTTATTGATGAATTTAAAAAAAATCTGATAAATTCTTTTTGATCTATAAATTATTTAGTGCAAGGATTAATGGGTCATGAAACTTTTCCATTGGAACCTATTGAAGTTAAAGAAAAAACTTTTTTACAATATTAAATTTGTTTTATACTTTGTGGGGTTTTTTTTTATTTAGAAGTCGGTAGTATTTATTTTTACTTTTTCTTTGTGGTCGGTACCCCACACCTAACAACACCACTGGGAAGTCATAGGAAAGCAAAACACGCAATGTCGTTTACTTACTTGGTTGATATATTTCCTACTTCCTCAAGCTGTTTTGATTTAGAAAGCAAACTACTGAACTGATTTTGATGAAATTTCTATGGGACCAATCGGAACGTATATCCTTTCACATAAAAATATTTTTTCAAATCGGTTTATAAATGATGGACTTATGAGGTAACAAACATAAAAAAAATAAAAATGCATACGAATTGAGAACCTCCTCCTTTTTTGAAGTCGGTTAAACATATATTTTTAAAGACACGTTTTTGCTGAGCATAGTAATAATGAAAACGTTAAAAGTATAGCAAAAGGTTGGACATCAACTTTCAGGCAAAAATATACTGGTATGAAGAATCTGCATGTTTAAAATGGGGTATGTAATGTTTGGTCTAAGAATTCTTAATATAACAACGAAGGATATTATTTCGATTTATATCATTGTCATTCAAAATACACTTAAAATAATGATTAAAAGTTATATTGTTCATATTGTACAAGATTTCTTTGATCTTATGATCATTTTGTATAATTTTATCGAATGTAGATTCGGCTTAAATTGCGGTCGTGGTGAGTAAGGGAAGTTGATGGAGCCTCGCTTCGCGGGGCTCCTATATCTGCCTGCAGGGTTTAAAGAAACCTAACATAAATGAGATCACGGGAGTTAAGATCGCACGCTTCGCTCGCTTCACTCGTTCACCCTTGTTCCGTCCATCCCATTCAATCCTAACTAAACTAAATAAGAATTACTAAACGAACGTTAGAGAAAGTGATGTTGTAACATATGCTGTTATACATATACAGGGTGAATGTTTAAAGTGTGCATGGATGGCCAAATCCGAAACTATGAGGAATATCGAAAAACACTGAAAGAAGTCTCGAGCCTGATTTTGATGGAAACTAAAACTGCATAATTGGATTTTTGAAAAATGGATTTTCCTAGTCAGGAATCAATACGGTTGGTTCTGGAAAAAAAGATACACACCCGGTATTATTACACCATCCGAAAGTGTCGCTAATAAGAATCAAATTCTGGGAAGTAAAATAACAAATGGCAAACTAAAGGAAAGTGCTCTTTTTAACAAAAAAACATTTTTAACTTTAAAAAAAGCTGGCAATTTAAAAAAAATCTATTATCCAGTTTTAGTTTTCATCAACATCGGGCCCGAGAATCTACAGGTGTACAAGTGCATCATTGGACTTTTGAAAAAATATCAGTTACCGACTTTACAGACAACCAATTTTTTAGATTTCTGACTAAACCTTTCCACCTAAACCGTAAGGTGGAAAGGTTTAGTCAGAAATCTAAAAAAATTGGTTGTCTGTAAAGTCGGTTTGCGGACGATAGTTTAACGTGACAACGGCATAACAAAACATTGATGAAATTGATTACGGTCACGACGTTGTCACGTTAAACTGTCGTCCGTAAATCGACTTTACAGACATTTTTTTGGTTAAGTGGAGGCTAGCCACCGCATTTTTCGCTAGAGTGTGAAACACGTTTCATTATAAATCAAAGAGCGATGCGGTAGGAGCCAGTTTTCGAGTGTGTTGAAAATTAACAACCTGGCACGATTAACAAACTACAGGTGTTCAAGGTCAAACTTGTGAACCAAACCCTGTGTCGCACGACCTCCAAAACGAAACCCTTACGACTAGGGGAAGAGATAGGGTGCTCTATAAATAGCCTAGATCATAGGCGTCCGTTTCATTACGCTTGGATAACTCTCGGTGTAGTAATATTGTAGTAGGTAACATAGTGACGGCGCCATTTTGGCGGTACGTGGCCGGAGTCCGGTTATTGTCTTTATTCTTAGAAAGATAGATAAAACATTTAGTCGCGCAATACAACAAAAAATATCTAATACCTTTAAAAGAGCAATTCTTGTATATATGTATATATAATCTGAATCTCGGAAACAACTCCAACGATTTTCATGAAACTTAGTATGCAAGGGGTTTCGGGGGCGATAAATCGATCTAGCTAGGTTTCATTTAAAAACGAGCAAAGCTCGGTCATCCAGGTACTATATATAATAGACAAAAGCACTGTTCAATTGTAGAAAGATAACCACCTACTTACAAGAGATATGAAAAAGATCACAAAAATCAAAATAATTTACAAAAAAGCCTTAAAAACAAAAAAAAAACATGCGTGTCAGTCTTTGGGAACTGCCGATAGAAGTGAAAACTAAGCGAAGACTAAAGCATTCGCGCGAGTTCCATGATTTTTGTTCACCCAAGAAGTTTTCACTTAAAAAAACGCGACATTATGTCACTTAACAAAAAATTGAAGCACAGCCATAGTATGGTATGCGCTTGGAGGTTGCACCAAATGGGAGTCCAGCTCTTCATGTGTCTGGGAAATATATCTGACGCTGATATTCTGCTGGATCCCCTGCGGTAAACAAAGAAATTATGCAGGTAAGTAACTTCATAACCTCGCCTCATTTCTAATTACTCTTTAAAAAGTTGATTTGTCAATTTACAGATACCATTGCTGGTTAATTATAACCACCCCATCACTGCCCATGACCGTCATCAGAGGGTTTGTTTTCATGGTCATAGATCTGTGAGCTATGGAGGGTATAATTTGTATTCTATTTATGCGAACATTATTATGTAGGTACAGTTACTAAGAGGAAGGCATGCAATTATCTATGTAGTATTGCAGCCGGTGCCAGTTCAGTAATTCTCCGATATTGCTGAAAAGTAAGGTAAGTTTAATCTTGGATTATAATTTTCCAATTAGATATTGTATAAAAACTCCTAACTAAATTAACCCTAAAATATGGCGTCGAAAAATTCATCCGCATCGCTGTCGACTGGAAGTGTACCCAAAAGACTGGCGGCATTGCCTCGTTGTATGGCAATGCTTGTTCTTTGACCAAGGTAAAAGCCAGCCCTTGGGTCACGTGAAGTGTCAACTAAGCGTCTTGAAAGATCTTTAAACAAACTTTTTATTATGTATTTAGAACTTGATAAACATTAGATAAACATTTTTCTAGGTAGATTAATTTTTGACCATGTTGTAGATTTTTCTTCGCACTTATCAATGAGTATCTTGACTTGAATTTGATTAAAAACAGAGCGTTATACAGCAAGAATCTTCTATCGCAACATCCTAAATGATATTAATTATAGATACGGCGGTTTGTCCTTGACGAACCTCATGAAGATGACAGCCGCCTTGGGGCATTCAGTCGGGGGACCGGCGTCAACGCCTTCAGCTGTCGCCTTGACGGAACCGCACCTTATCGTGTGACACGTGCTAGGGAACTTACCGACTTACTTCAAATATCTGGGGAATGCAATCCATTGTTACGGATTATTCTTAGCTGACGTTTAAGCTAAGTTTATTATAGGAATGACTTCTCTCTAGGGTCCACTTGCACAGATATCTGTCATATTCACGAGAACATTTTAGCTCGCTTTTTAAGTCGGAGTTTTTTAAATATTTTAGTGATTTAGGGCCTTATTTATAAATATTTATGAACTGTCTAGCAGTAGCTAGACCAATTATATGAATTATTTTAAAATAAATTCTAATAATTTTGATAAAGATATTACTAATCAGTATAGCTCTTTATTTCATTTAATTTAATAAATCTTGAATCTAACTGAACCTGTTCGTTTACGCATGGCTTAAGGTGTAATCTATGTCCCACCCAAATAAAGTGGTACGTATAGCATTTATGCACAGCAATTTTCTCACAACATGCGATTCAAAAAAGACGACTAAACCATCACCAAAAACAACATTTGGTTTCAACAAAGAGTATGAAAATATCTGTATACCATTTTCAAATAAGGTGTGCACACATCCTAGATAGTGTACCAACATAGTGCGACGAAAATGCACTTAGTTGGCATATTTCGTTAGAATACCGACGCGGTGTTACGTTGTGGAAACAGCTCGCGCCCTACGTTATGCATGCAAAATAGATACCGGCACACGAAAAGTGCACTTTCGTAGATGTATGACCAGCGTTAAAACCTTTATTCCTCTCTCTTTTAGTATAATGCGTTTAAATGTTACAGTCAAAACTTTTAACTAGTCAAAAGTACTTTTAACTAGCAGAATTAGTCAAAAGTAATTTTGACTGGTTCTGTCAATCAAAACTTTAAAAAGTAAAGGTGGTGGACATAAATTACGAAGAAACACACATATAAAGTTATTTAAAACTATTAGACAGATATTAGAACGGCGCCGTTTAACCTTTTGGACGCATGAAAGCATCGGTGTACCCCCGACGCCAAGCCACAAATTCGCCGTATTTTTTGCCACATATTTGTGCAAATGGCGTTCAAAAGGTTAATCGGCGGCCTAAGTGGCATCCCGGTATTGAATTGAACAGCTAGGTAGGTAACACATGATTTGCTTCAATATCGTTTAATGACTTACCTAGCCAAGTGCGGAACATAGAGCACAGAGAGCTTAGGGCACCCGACATGGATCGGTTAGGTTCGAATGGTAGGACGGAAGCTAGAGTGAGCGAGCAAATAGAGCGAACTTAGCTCCCGTTAAGCCATCCATGTTAGGTTCCTTTAAACCCTGCAGACAGGAATAGAAGCCGTCCTCGAGGTTAGAATGTTGACCTAAACCTTTGGCATAAACGAATATACAACATATACAATAATTTATTACATCTAGCTAGTTAAAGTGATTTTGAGCGATGCTCTAGTGGTTAAAAGTAGGTAGTTTTGACTTAGAGCGTCAGTCAAAATCACTTAAACCACATATTGTCAGTTAAAATCACTATTAACTTCTGATTTTCAGACAAAACTACTTTTGACCAACGTGTTCAGTCAAAATTACTTTTGCCTGATTGTTTCAGTTAAATGTACTTTTGACTGATTAAGCTTTCTGACTGTAACATATAAGTACGTACATAAAATTGCATCCGTATTCCACTAAGGGTTTGACAGAGGTGGACAGTGTGGACACCCACATTTCACCAATTATGTTTAAGTCTCAGGTATTAGGGGCGAGTATGTTGGCATCTAGCAGCCACAAATCTTAAAATCCCGGCTTCTATTAAGAAATCCCAGTAGAAAAAACTCAATAATACTTTGCTCGACCTGAGAATCGAACCCAAGACTGCATACTCAGCAGTAACTAATAAGAGCAGTAGTTAAGTACTTGAGACCATTGGACCAAGGCAGTTTAATAAAATATGAATGAAAAAAAAGGAACCATTTTTTTAAATTTTTTATTTAATTATTATTTATATATTAAATAAGGCACACCAACGACATATTTACAATTTTAACAAAAAAACAGGAAATTATAAGTATTAAATTCTGAGCAAATACATCACTTATAGGTATGCACAACATTCTCTATGAAAGATTAATAATTCATTTGTACATTTGAAACAAAATAATAATCATTAATTTTAAACAACGCGTTTTGGTACACAATGCAGAAACGAAAATAAGTGAACTTAATTTTATAATAAAAACATTGTGTGCCTTTGTCTCTCAATAATTGTGTAAACCCCGTAAATATTTTAACTTTGTATGGCAGGTGTCATATATGTCCGATCACCACCAGGCCCAGGTCGATGGCGCGTTGTGTTTCATGCGCGCCTCAAAGAGATGTCAGCATAGAAGACGGGGCCCGCTAGGCCTGCCAGGGTTGCGGAATTTGTTCGAAAGAGTCACCGCGGCCCTAGAACGCAAAGGGCGAAGGGGTTTAGAAGGAACACGGATGGGTTTTAGTCAGTAAGAGTCTGACACGCCCTTCCGCTCCACCCAGAGCGGAGGAAGTCATTTGATGATTTCCCATCTTTAAAAAAAAAAGTATCCAAATAGTTATGTTATCTGCTACGAGAGCATTGAACCATGGGATTCCGATTATCATACGAGAATTAAATGAGTTTCTAAACTACGAAATGAAATAAAAATACGAGTGACAATTACATGAGCAAAAGAAAAATGTAGAATGACAGTTAAATTAGTTTCCAGCGGTCCAAAGGTCATTACGATTTTGAGGCAAAAAATTGTAGCTTGTAGCCGCGTAGCGTGTAACTCGTAGCACGACTTCAGCGTAGCATTAAGGCGCCACTTTCACAAGCGAGAGAATCGCCGCGAATCTGGCCCTGCTATTATCTTTACAAAACTAATATCGTCTTATCGTCACGCCTCACGTTGATCTTTAAGAGATGATTATATTTTCACGCGTCGGATCGTCACGTGGTCACGATGGATTTCCGCATACATGAGAAATCGTTTGCACAATCGTGTTGCACAATGTTTTATTGATGAATTTTTAGGCGATTTGTCGACGCCACGCCGCGGCGATTCAACGAATGTCATTGACGGGCAAAGCGTCAAAAACTCGCCTAGACAAAGCCCTGTTATATGTAGTAACTAGCGGTCCCGACAGACGTTGTCCTGTCCGAACGTTTGCTTTGTGTATGACGAAAAATTATAGAAATCGATTGCAGCGCCACCTACCGGATCCAATTGTGAATCTAAACCATTATCGAATACCCTTGAACACATACAAAAAATTTCATCAAAATCGGTCCAGCCGTTTAAGAGGAGCTCAGTAACATACACACGAGCACAAGAAATATAAAGATAAAAATAAAACTTGCATTTCAGACAAAGTCCATAGGGTTAGTAACAATTATATGTTTTTAAATAAATAAAATGTTCATCGTTCAAAGAGTTGTTATAGAATGAAGGGGCAGGACGATACTATTCGCTCGTGCAGGTGGCGCCTAAGCGTAAAATCTTTTGCAGAGTACATGGAGCCAAATAGACGTGAACTACAAGTTCTTAAAGACTTAGCAAAGATTACTTTTACTCTCTTATTAGTGTCTAATTTCGTTATAAAACTTTTCAATTAACTTAACCAAAGGCTTTCGTGGACATTCATCTCTACGTAGATTGAAATGAATGATTAAATTAAAATCTCTTTCGAAACCTTTTGTTAATCTTTCTTTGTGGAGACAAGAACAATGTGAGATACGATCTTGACAACTTGGAGATAATGAAGTAAAGGAATTTTTAGATGTGCCTTTATAATTTAAAGACTCGTGGTAAGAAGGGAGCATCCTAATTAATACTGTGTTTCGTACTTTTATATTTTTATTTTGTAGTGGTACTCATTTGTCGTGTAAAACTTACTACATAATAATATTCGTGGTTGTAAGATACTTTATTTTGCGGGACGGTGTGAGGAACACTTTATTAAATTTTCAATTACGGTGTTAAGTTACGTGCGAGAAAGAAAAGCCTTTGTTTAGATGTAGTACGTGTTGCGAATATTATATTCATGAAGGGTTTATGTGGATCCGACCGAGCTTGACCGAGCGCGCGACAGATATTGAACAGAAAGTAAACAATGGATCTATAGAGCCTTTTATGCAAAGAACTCCAAACTCGATCCGACATCTCACTGAGATCTCATTAGGCTGAAACTTAGCATAATTATTTCGGCTTTAATAGATTTTATATTTAATGGTCCTAAGCTATAAATATACCAAATTGTTATTTTGATTTTTCTCATGTTGGAACATTGCTTAGTTTTAAATTCTGGATCTCTTTGGATTTTGTCAAATTATTCTATGTTATTAATAAGGAAAACATAAAAAAAACAGTTTATTTAAACTTTATTTCATAATATTGCATCAGGTCATACAATCAATTTAGTAACACCAATGATCGAACAAATAAATTGTATATTCCACTGTCGAGCAATAAATACATAACATCACGCCCGTTGCCCCAAAGGGTAGGGTAGAAGTGTACAGTTGAAAAAGCTATTTGGTATAAGGACAAAGATGTGATATTTCTTTGTATTACTCTGCGAATATTTATTCGATTGTGTGCCAAACAGAATCTTGGACTTATGCTATAATTAAAAAAGAATTGTATTAAAAATGTATCAAACCCTACTTACCAAATTCTGACAGGTTTTTTTGAATATTCAGGCTGAAGTACAGTTTGAGAAATAGTCAACTTCAAATGCTTAATTCGGAAATCGGGGGCAAAATCAGTTGCAAGCTCATTGTAGTTGAAGTAAAATAAAATGTATCATATTTTGACCTTCCCGTCTCTATCAACAATTCATTTCATTTGCCAGAAAAGCTGGCTTACTGAAAACTACTAACATTATGTTTCGCTTTTCGTTACTTCACGCTCAGTTATTGAAACCCAGTTCTCAAGTTCGGTTGTGAAGCTAGTAATTACAGCCTATTCATCGCGGCTCAACGGCGACATATCCCTCACACGGCTCCTATATGCGTTTGTGAAAGCAAGATAACCTATATTATATTGTTACATGTATCTCGTACTGAGTATTTGACTTTAATTGGATTAATAATGTCTCCGGATGACAAGCTTTACAAGACGTATTCATAGTGTTAGTAATAAGAAAGTGAATTTGTTTGTTTTTCCGTCTTTCTTAACGGAGCATACTGTCTAGACTACTAATCTTTTAAAGAGAACGTGGCCGAAAGAAAGAAAGAAAGAAAAACTGTTTGTTCACGTGAAAGTGACGCACATATATAAAACGATGTAGGTATAACAGAACCCTAAAAAAAGAAAATAAAAGTGGTTATATACCTATTCTAAAAATAATAACACCTATCCTAGACTTGAGTTGTGTTGAGTGACGCATGTTTCCGGCGTCACTACCGCGCCAACGGCTAACGCTCAGCATACTGCCTCTTCTCCTTTTTTTTTTAAGGATGGGAAATCATCAAATAACTTCTTCCGCTCTGGGTGGAGCGGAAGGGCGTGTCAGACTCTTACTGACTAAAACCCATCCGTGTTCCTTCTAAAGCCCTTTGCGTTCCTGGGCCGCGGTGACTCTTTCGAACAAATTCCGCAACCCTGGCAGGCTCTGGCCCTAGCGGGCCCCTTCTTTTATGCTGACATCTCTTTGAGGTGCGCGTGAAACACAACGCGCCATCGACCCGGGCCTGGTGGTGATCGGATAGCGAGCCACCCAATGCTCGTCGTCCGCAGGCCCGCGCCTACGGTAGCCGGGGATCGCCCTGCGACACCCGACGCCCGGGGCGTCTTCTCCTGTTGCGGCGGTTGGGGCGAAGGCCTTGCCTTTCCCTGGCGCGGCCCGTCTCCTCCTTCGCTAGCATTACTGCTTCGCAGAAGGAGGTGAACTGCCTCTTCTCCTATCTTTTAGTTTGTTTCGGTGTTTAATCACAGAGTAGTCGGATAGGGAACACTGACCTTATACCACTAGTTTCTAAAATATGATCTGTCCTGCAAAAGTTTTCTGAACCAATTTTATGAAATATCCTTCACAACCCTAAAACGCCTTCCTTCCTGCGGGAACGTTTCTCCTACTCCGTCCTTGATACACCTTGTAGGTCGCATCTTAGAAATCTCCTTGAATCCCCTCCCCACTCTATGGATTTTTACTCCTTCTCCTACTCCTTTACTGTGCGCGCGGTACGGTTGTGGAATTCGCTACCGCCAGACATTAGGGATTGCCAAACTCTTGTAGTTTTTAAAAGAAGAGTGAAAGAACACTCTTCTTTATAAAAATATTTCCTTCCCGTCATAGTTGCATATAACTATGTAGTACCTGGATGACCGAGCTTTGCTAGTTTTTTTTTTTGTTAAACGTTTTCTAAAAATGAATCCTAGCTAGATTGATTTATCACCCCGAAACCCCCTGCATATTAAATTTCATGAAAATCGTTGGAGCCGTTTCCGAGATTCAAATTATATAATTATACAAGCTGTGCCCGCGGCTTCGCTCCCTTCACCTCCCGTCAACCGTTACCTACCCTACATACCTACCCTACATACCTACCCTACATACCTACCCTACTTTCCTACCCTACCTACGTAGGTACCTACCCTACCCTACTTTCCTACCCTACCTACGTAGGTACTTACCCTACCCTACTTTCCTACCCTACCTTCGTACCTACTTACCTACCTACCTTACCCTACCTACCTACCCTACCTACCTATTTTTTTTTTGGTTTTTAAACCTTCCCTGTAATCCGGCGAACAAAACAAAAAAATAATTAGCGAAATCGGTCCAGCCGTTCACGCGTGATGCCGTGACCAAGGCAAATAGGGATTCATTTTCATATATATAAGTAGATACATAAATACAAGAATTGCTCGTTTAAAGGCATTCGATTATTATTTATCTTATAATATTATTTTGTATGTATTAGTATGATATTTATGAATTGTATGATATATTTAAAATGCATTGTGTCAATTTTATCTACGTATATTTTGACACACGATCCCTTTTAACTCGACTCTCCTTGCGCAGGTATGCTGGAAGATATTTCTATAGAAATGAGCATCGCTTTAGTACCTATTTTCTATTTCCTACTTCTTATATTTTTATTAAATGTGTGTACATACATAAATTGTTAATTAAATAAATAAATAATAAATAAAATCAATAAGACAATTGATGTGCACTTGCACATCAATTGTCTATGGGTAGCAGTAGGAATTTTGGTCCCGAAAAAAAAAAACGCATGGCCATGCACTATGCAGGTAAAACCACGAGGCGCAGCTAACTCAGGAACCTACTTATATTAGAAACGATCTAGTGAATATTGAAAATTGATGGACTGAACCTTGCTTCCCGCAACTAGGTGAGTGTGGCCTTCTAGGCTAACCAGATACGACGGAATATCAATATTTCACATGCAGCGGGGGCGAAATTACTGGCATTTCGCCCCCACAGGCCAATTTCTGCGCAATATTGATATTATGAGGTCAGTTTTGAAACTTCATTTGAAAATGATCGCTCATCCTTACAATGACGGCGGCAAATGCAGCTTTGCCTCGTGGTTCTATCGACTAATTACAACCTGGCTGTTATTAAAACACGTGGCTCTTCTAATCAGTAGATACGATTTATAAGCCTTTTATTTCTTTGTTTTTTGTATGAGAAATCATCAAATGACTCCTTGTGTCGGGCATCAAGTGTCGAGCTTTTACTGACTAAAGCCGGAAGAATTGTATGGGCATCGCAATGTGAAAAGTTTTTGAATGTCCTTCCAAATAAAGTGTATAAAGTGTATTTGAGACATATTGAAGGCAAGGAAAAGATTTACATTTACACACATATTAAGGTTTTATAAAAAGCCCAAGGGTCATGAAGATTGTTTTAATAACTACCTATTATGATAGTAATTACCAAACTAATTGAATGAAACCTGACTTTTAATTACACTTGACGTCTCAAGTTCACTTTCTCATAAGTTTTATGTTAAATTATGTAATGATGAGAATTAGAGCTAGGCACTCAAAGCCGTATTAAGTTACTCACACGTTCTAGCTGTAGGTAGTGTTATATTAATTACAACTACAATAATGCCTAGATGAATATATTCTTTTGATGAGGGGAGAGTAGAAATAAATTAATCATGATGTTTGTAATGATCTTGTTTAAAAGCCAAGATATGAACTCGTATAGCGATGAAATGTTTATACAAAATAAAAGATACTGTGCTCTTAATAGAAAAATCAACGTAGCGTATTTACACTCGCGAAGAATTCTTCGCAAAAATAAAAGAATGCGATCGTTCACTTTATTTACACAAACGAGCACAATTTAATTTAGTGTAGTTTTACGAGAGTGAGAGTAGAAAATGAATGCTCAACAAAATTATGATGACGTTTATGACGTAATATATCTTTAATATAGCCAAGATATTGTGCAGTATAGTTGAAAACTTCGGTTGGTTGGTCGCGCCGAGTAATCATGCTCCATTCACCGTGCACAGTACTCTGGGGGATTTCACTAGCGTCCTTATAACACGGTACGATCGCCAACAAAGGTGGCTACTGAAAAATTTTACGTCTGCTAACATATTGGTAATGAAATTACACAAGTTTGTTTGTGAACCCACATGTTGATGTTTGCTCAGTGTATAAGGTCACCGCCTTGGTCGAACGAAATAAAAGATGCATGCGAGCTTAGAAGCTTTTATTCTTGGGCAGACGATTTTTTTGGTTGAAATAGACACATTATATCGAGAATGCAGAACGTGAAGCGTGACACGGCGTTTTGTATGTGAAGTGAGACGTCGCGATAGTATTCTTCCCTCCTTTCGAAAATTGTTTTATTGTGTTTCTTATTAAACTGTATTGGAAAGATACAGGTCTCCGTTTGTTATAAAAATATCTGAATACAATTGGATTCTACAGTTGGCGCCGACGACCAAATGACATTAATCATAGTTGACAGAACATATAGCATAACGACAATTTATTAATGTAACTTATAACTTTTTTCCTCTTTGTGGTAGAAGTTCGTTCATAGGACAAGCTTACATATTTATTTATACAGAACTTTCCCGCTTTTTCTTCTGACAGTAGCAAAAGATGCATTGTTATGGAGTGGCTACGACTCAGACGGTTTCGAGGTCTATAAGACAGCGATAAAAAGGAGAAGATTCGACGTCGTAATTACTTGCCATAAATATACAGAATAGAATATAAATAAGAAAGTGTTGAAGGTAGTTTAGACTCATACAAGATGAGGCTAGCTTCATAAAGCAACCAATGAGAAAACAATCTCCAAATATTATCCAATACAGGATTTGAGATTCCTTACAGACAGTAATTGATGTGGAGTCGTTAATATTAATCCGTATTATATCGAAATGTCTCCGTATATCAGCTAATTGGTTATTGTTTCTCTTCTAAAATGTCAGGTGTCACTTCCTAATTGATTTTAATGCTATGGTAGACACCAGATAAATGTGCAATGACGGTCATTGACCCACATACATTCATTGACTTTCTTTATATCAAAAACAGAAATAAAGCTGTCCTGAATCGCCTTCTATCGTGATCCTTTACGTTCTCTACTAATGAAAAACGGTTCATAACTAGATATCTAAGGGATATTAGGGAAAGATCAATGTACTTTATTGCAAGTTTATCTGGCGCCTACCATAGAGGCAAATCTTCACAAAATTTAATATTTCAAATAAATGTATCTTTCCTGGATACAACTTTTGAAAATGTTACTGCATTCGTTGGCAAGTTATTGTTAGTTTCCAGTGATTGTGAAAATCATTAAATTAAAATATTAAATAAAAATATTTCGTACCATTTTCATTCCTACTCTTATTTTCGATTGGTATCTAAATTGGTTTGTGCTAGTTGAAGATGTGCCTTATTCCCAGCAAATACGTAAAACCCTAAAATAAAGTGATATTTGGTAAAAAATGTGAACCCCCCTTTTCCCCCTTTTCGAGATGACAGGGGCTTCCTTAAAATAAAACTTTTTTTCCCCAAATGTTCATGTCCTGCGAATCTGCACCTTAACTGCATCCAAGGTCCCAGTTCTCATATACCACCGACCAGTGCGATAAAGGACACCGGACTCAAACGAGCTTAACTTGCAGAGAGAATATGGTATGAGCCTTATCTCGGAATAGTGCTATTCTTAAGACCTCCAAGTAACGTCATTTAAAGCTTAGCGGAGAATTCAGTAAAACAGTGTTCGGAATGCTCGCGTGGTGACTCTGTGACTTATATTGGACACTAGCTCTTCCCCGTCTTCAATTCTGTAGTTTAACCCCCAGGAAATGAGCATTTTTACGGGTTTAAAGTGCTTGGGACATTAAGTGATAGTGTAGCTTTTTTTTTTTTTTTTTAAGGATGGGAAATCATCAAATGACTTCTTCCGCTCTGGGCGAAGCGGAAGGGCGTGTCAGACTCTTACTGACTAAAATCCATCCGTGTTCCTTCTAAAGCCCTTTGCGTTCCAGGGCCGCGGTGACTCTTTCGAACAAATTCCGCAACCGTGATAGTGTAGCTTTTTTTTTTTTTTTAAGGATGGGAAATCATCAAATGACTTCTTCCGCTCTGGGCGAAGCGGAAGGGCGTGTCAGACTCTTACTGACTAAAATCCATCCGTGTTCCTTCTAAAGCCCTTTGCGTTCCAGGGCCGCGGTGACTCTTTCGAACAAATTCCGCAACCGTGATAGTGTAGCTTTTTTTTTTTTTTTAAGGATGGGAAATCATCAAATGACTTCTTCCGCTCTGGGCGAAGCGGAAGGGCGTGTCAGACTCTTACTGACTAAAATCCATCCGTGTTCCTTCTAAAGCCCTTTGCGTTCCAGGGCCGCGGTGACTCTTTCGAACAAATTCCGCAACCGTGATAGTGTAGCTTACTATCAAGGAAATTACTGTCACGGAAAGAATGTTCGTAATCAGATCAGAGACCAGAGATTACATTTTCCAAACATACAATTTAACCACTTTGTTATATTAGCTTAAGATAACGTGACCTCAGGAGTAAAGTTTTTCAATTTCACATTCTACGGTCATCGTTGGCGAATGGACCATAACGTTGATACAATTTATAAAAATTTAAAACGCAGGCTCTTCTACTAAATACGCTCACCAAACCGTTACAAATGATATCTAGTCATGCTATTAATATCTATTAAAATTCCTATTAAGGTAAGTTATAGCAAACACGCTCACAGCCAAGAGGGCACGACGGTTGTCTCAAACAGACGACAGTTGTTCCACCATTCACAGCATATCACAAATTTCATGAATTTCTCAACTTTCGTGAATTTCTCCCGTTAGTAATTATAGAGTACTTCGAGTTTATATTACTAATTTCTAAATTATCGATAAATCTTGTGTAATTGAAGGAGTATTCGCAATATTAATTTTCATGTCGAGTCTGTTTCTGATGTTAATAAAGACATTGATAAATACATACCAATTGTTATTATATTTAAGGTTTATTACTTCGTTCTCATGTTCAAGAAAGTGTTATTTGTAGGTATTATTTCAGGACTGATTTAGACTAAAAATAACCAGATTTATAAAAAGATTTCACTCAACTTTATATTTTAACATGAAGCGTGTATAATCCAAATCAAGTTAATTTAATTTGCTTCGCGATTAAATCGATAGTCTTTTGTAGATCCATAGGGGCTCGTTAAAAGTATCGATTTCAGGGCCATCCGTTTACGAAATCAACACGGTTTGTGAAGCACGTTCCCAAGGCAACTGGCCGTTTAATTAATAAATTAGAATATAAGAAAATCACCTCGACACATTGAGGTTAGGTCTGCTTTATCAGTGAGGTCCGATCCACCTGGTGATGCGATCATAAGGGTTCAGGATGAGACGGGTTCCCACCACGATGTCAAAAAGAAGACATACCCATACAAAAATATCTACGTACCACAAATGTACGTAATATTTTTGCACCTAAATTATTTCAAAGTTCCTCTTTGAAATAAAAAAGAAGCAGTTTTACTGTGAACTTTTATTTATGATTCGAGTCGAGACCTCAGTACTATTTGGAATAAACAACACAAATATTTACTTGCCATAACGAACTAAAATTCTCTTAAAAATTCCCGCTGAAACGAAGATTTTTATCCAAAAATTCTTAATCCCACATTAGGATGAAAAATCACGTACAATTCTCATAGTTTCCAATTAGCAGATTCTTTCTTTATAACGGATGCATGTTCCAAGTTGCAGTGCTTCGTTCTGCTTGCATTTGAGCTTTTTTAATTTACTAGAGAAAATGAGAAATATCATGGTATGAAATATACGAGTTGTAGGCTATTTATCTAAGGCTTATTATTTATTAGGTCAGGGATTGCTTTTTTTAGGTCACTTGTGAGTGTATTCTAAGTAGTCATTAGTGAGACAGGCTTATGGACCATTCAATTTATCATTGGAAAGCAACATATTACATTCGGCATAGGACGAGTTTCCTTTCAATAGTTATCTCAACCATAGGTTTAAATTATGATAAAAATTTCGTTAAAATACATTTTTGCAATCAATTGTTAGCATCTAATTAAATCATAGTTTTTCACCAATACTTATTTATTTGATAATTGGTCAGGCTAAATATTGATCTAAAAACACACGTTAACGAAATTTAGGGGCCCATAATTCTTTACCAAAAAATTCGCTGTAAGGTTGTTTAACCAATTGCTTTATTTCATTTAAAGATCTCTTACATATTTTACTTTTAAGGTATCTGTTTCATAAATAAACGATTACGTTTAAAATATATAAATACTAAACCGTAATCATAAATCATATACGAGACGCAAAACACGTCTCAATGATTTTCATAAAGAGGCTTATCATGAGCCGTCGATAGAACGCCAGCTGAAATTGGAAATTTCTAAGCCATTTTATCTTATTCAGAAGGATTCCACGTTAGGGTTGGCAAAGAGATGTGATTGGGAAAGGAAAGAGGGCAAATTGAGGTAATTAAAAGGTCTGTGAGCAGACGGTGGAAGGTAAGGTAGATAAATTTATTTGGGGCACGTTGTCGCCGCCCACGTCTGCGGTGAGTCGCACCGCCGCGCTGCGATAACGTCACTCACACTTGACGCTACCTCGGCTTACCACTCGTTTTTACTAAGAACGAGATTAAGTATGAAGCTCTATAACTAAGTATGGCTCTCTCGTTTTTGAGGTACAGTAGATAAAGGAATTGAAGCGATCCTTCAGCGGAATTTCAGCCCGTATTTTTGCGGAGACACGTTCGCCGAGCTTACAATAACGTCAACGGTTTTGTTATCTACATGCCTCTTTAGAGCTGCTTGTCATGTGCTTGATAAAGACAGTTCTATGCTTTGTTTAGTAAGTACTTACTTCATCAGTGTCAGTTTAGTATTGTACTAATACGAAAGTACGAAAGTTTGGTCGACAATGTCGACCTAACCACCTTGTTTGGATAAATCATTGGTTTCGCTTAAGCGCTGGTCCGTTGGGTAACAAAGGCAAATGACATATGACATGCAATTAGTATGGGAGAGAATTTGTATTTTTTTTTCATAAAACGTATTCAAATTTCAGGATTTTGTTTTTCTGTAGCAGTTATGTAAATAAATTATGTATCTATCTCCCAAAATGACTACAGCCTCGCGAATTACATAACAAATAATCGAATCCGTAAAAAGCCATTTACATATTTTTACCACGGTAAGGAATATTGAGTTACGATTATCACATCTCAATTTCGTACGTCAGTGATTCTTGGATCGCTAAATCCGAATTATGCAAACGACGTGCGAGGAACGCGCTAACCGGACGAGACTGCGACTCCGGAATTAATAATGGCACGTTGAATTGGACACATAATTAATTAACCACAACATGTTTACAATACAAGGAGTATTCCGGAGCCAGAGTGGCTGAATGGAACGCTTGCGTTGTTGTTACCTTTGCCTATTTTTTGACATTTGCGATTTCATTTAATTTCGAATTTGTTGCCACAGAACGCAAAAGCCTTTTTTTTTGGATGGGAAATCATCGAATGACTCATTCCGCCTTGGGTGGAGCGGAAGGGAGTGTCAGACACTTACTGACTAAAACCCACCCGTGTTCCTTCAAATGCTCTTTGCCTTCCAGGGTCGCGATAACTTTTTCAAACAAATTCCGCAACCCTGGCAGACAAATTCCGTAACCCTGGCAGACGCAAAGACCCTTTTATTTTAAGAATGGGAAATCATCAAATGACTTCTTCCAAAAGATTCCAGACGCAAAGACCCTAAAGTAACGTTTTTTAATAGCCTAGTTTGCGGCCCACTGCTGGGCAAAGGCCTACCCGATCTCTTTCCACACCTCTTTTTCCTGAGCGATTTCTGGCCAAGTTTGGCCGGCAAAAGTTATCAAATCGTCACACCACCTTCGTCGCTTTGTCATTAAATAACGTTACAAAAATGAAATGTTTATGTACAAATCTCTATCAGCCATTAAGCGTTTTTTATTGCTATTCTCATCACTTCCCTAATGGATAACTTTAAAACTAAGCGTAGAGGAAATACGAAAGAAAATGAGAAAACAAAACACTTTTTATCTCGACCGGAGAGGCACCTCTGGAATATAAAATGAAATATTACTTTTCTTTGTTACTCAATCATGGATAACTGGGTCAATGACTTAGTCGAAATACGGAAAGTCGTAACTGACGCCACCAAAATATGAAGAGGGGCTAAATCGTAAAAAATTTAGTTACCTACGTAGGTAGGTATTCTAATTCTAGAACAACTCTTTATAATTAAGTACTTATTAAATGACTTTTAAAAATCGCACGTAGACTCTTTTGTCTTTAGCCTAAATAAATATTATACAGCGGTACATACTTTGTAATCATAATTACTCTAATTATTCACCGTTGGATTTATAATGACACAGTGGTGCGCTGGCCGTTTAATTAAACCTGAGCTTTTAGCAGCCTTTGAGGCAGTGATTTTAATGGAGAAAAAACTTGATATCGTTCTACCTATACTATAATTTTAATTATAACTAGCTGTTGCTATGGCTTACGTATTCGCATATTATCTTAAACCCCTTTTAGGTTAAAATCTAAAGGTTTAAGATCGTATGAAAACTAAACTCCTATCTAACTTAGTAGTAAATAAAAACTTTTCTGAAAATGAGTCTTTACCCTGAAGCTATATAACTTCATTGCACTGTTTGTCAATCAGTCTAGTCACGAGTCTAGAAAAGTCCATTTAAGCAGATGAGCTACAAAGAACTATCACACCACTAAACTTTGAAAATAAACTGAAACTTCCGAAGTAGCGACTGAATTTACTGTCAAACATCAAGTGGTTATAAAAACAGTGTTTCATCGGCTAATGGTGGGTCCACACGATACAGACTTCCATAAACTTCTCCCAGACAACATTCCTGTTGCCTGGGTTAAAAAATTCTGATTCTATGTAGTCCATCAGTTGGATTATCGAAAAATATTGGACACGTATTTTTAATTTTATCAAATCAGTAAAAAATTATGAACATAAAACGCATCAAAGATAAGGAGTGGGAGCTTGTAACGTCACTTTCCAGTAAAGAGTATACTGGTAAGTGACGTCACATGTCAACGCACTGTATAATAAAATACATTGCCAATGTTTTTTGAAATCTATCTGACGGGCTAATTAGATTTTTTAGTCAAATAACCTATTTTGTCCGTGCAACAAAGCTACAAAGACAAATGTCGGTGTGCTAGAAAAGTCGGAGTATGCATGTAAGTCTGCGTATTTATCGGAGCCAAAAAATTGATTGATAAATAAATGAATGAATCAACTAATTTATGAAAAATATTAACTTCCGGAACAATGCAAGTTCTGAAAAATCAAAGTCTAATAAGAAGCCTTCACAAACATTCCGTCAATAGGTTTATGTATTTTTTTATTCAGACTTCATAGTCTGTGCTGGAGGAAAAATTCTAAGTTATTTTTAGGCCACGTTCGCATTTGCATGTCAGTCGCAATCTGTCAAAAAAGCCTCAATTTCTATTGATTTTTCACTGAGAGTGTACTGAGATGCGAATGCGAACGTTGCTTAAAAGAATTAGAATTGACATTTAGATATCTGTACATGCAAAATGTACTGTATCGTGTGGAGCCACTATAATGCGCAGGGCTCGGCGGCGCCACCGCTGAGCTTGGCTGAGCTGAGCTGTCATTCTTCTCTCATTAACGCGGAGTTCAGTCGGGTCGCGTACACCATTACCAACCCGCCATGGCGACGCCAGCCAAGACGCTGCATCCTACGGGTTAAACTATACGCGATTTACGAGAAAAATTACTCATGCGAATCATGTCGCCCTGATGCATGTCATATAAAAAGTTAATGGCTTTATCAGCTGTATTTATGGATATATGTACTTATGTATTACGTACTTATACATACAGATAATTTATAACCATAGTATATTTGTCACGGAAAATTGCAAACGCCGTAAGATTGTAAAATATCGCGTGAAATTGTAAACAATTTACAATTGTTAACTGTTGAGTTCGGATAGGATTTATTGTATACAACATTATTTTGTTTTTCATAATACAACGAGAAATTTTAATCTAATTAAAAATTATTACAATCTTACGGGGTCTGCAATTTTCCGGTGACATATACAAACTAATAAAATGCATAATATATTTATAAATGCTCATAAGCGAAATAGTAATTGGGAGGGAGGAACACATTGGGCATTGAAATATTCGTCCACATCATCATCAACGGGAAAGTGCCCAAAACACTGACAGCATTGCCAAACTGAATGGCAATGCTTATTCAATATAAATAACTATATACATTTATAAACGTCCACTCATATTCCAAATAGACACGAAAGTTTGCAAATTATTTCGCGTTCATCATTAAAGTTTTGCAAATTTGAGCTTTGCAGAACTTGAGGAAAAGCAAATGAATGTAAAAAGACTTGGAGAGAAAATAATGCGTGGTGTTTTTATTTCAATGAATAGTAATTTGGCGAAGTCATGTTTAAATTGTTGTTAATATTGTACGAGTGGTGTTTGTGAAGGTTACATTGCCGTGAAGTGTGATTTAGTCTTAGTTTACATGAGTTTAGTAGTTGCCTGTACTAGCTAATCGTTTCGGCTCGTTGCTACGCGAATAGAATTGATTTCTCACTTTCACTAAGCACCGATACTACTTGTTTACACGCATGATTGTGCTAGTGACAAGCATTAGCTACTAAGCACATGTAAACTATGTGTTACCTAGGCATATACGAAGCCTTAAGTGGAGTCTACAAGCACGTTAGAGCTCGTCAAGCGTCGCCCTCATGAATAAAACACGCTAACGTGTCGCGAAAACCTGCTCAGAGAACCCTTTCGAGTAATCAATCCGGAGTTCTCGTCTAGCCGGTAATTTATACATGATAACTATGGTGGAAGACCGATCCTTTATTATAGGAGGAGCTTTTGTCCACGAGTTTGGTTCATACTAGCTCAGCTCGGGTATAGGAGCCGATACTCCAATATTGAATCTTTATTGTTCCGTCGTGTACCTACTTTACTTGGAAATTGCGAATTCTTTTGGAATTAATTTCGATATTTTTCAACATGGGAATAGGAGTATACGGTATTTTCAGAGATCGAGAATTGTGATGGAAGCTGTTCTTAATGTGGATTCCGAGTTCGAAAGAAACTTCCTAATTTCCGAGTTTTAGCCAGCTTCCAGCCCAAAAAAGTTCCCTGATTAACGTTCCGCGGATTAACACAGTCAAGAATGAAATAAGTAATGCGTTACGGAAATATATAGAGGCGAAGATTTCGGCCATTTCTGCTCACTTAACATTCGACGAGCCTCGCTGAAATACACCGGACCATAGTGATTTCCCTTGTAAGTGATTATTACCGAGTTCTTTTGTTATATCGGGAACAATGGAAAAGTTGTATATTAGCCGAGTTTGTTTTGATCCCCTTTTACACCATAAAACTACGACTTACTCATAAAAATATACGACATTGTTGTCTCAGACCTTGACTTACAAATACAGCTCTAGAAACATGGAGTGCGTTCTTCGCTCAAAATATTGACGCAATTAAACTTTTTATAGATTTCTCATTTGATTCGGTCGTTTTGCATATATGTAAATATATTCAAAAGCGTGCTTATTCCCAGTTAGTCCCGTGGAAGGTTCTGTTCGTTGTCAGCACATTTTAATGGAGTTCGCGGCACTTGGGGCACGCGGACACGCGGGGCATGTCGGGACACGCGGGGCATGGCGGCACACGGTGGGTCACGCTCGCAGTCGTCTCGTCCCCGCCTCACAGCCGTGCAATGTGGACAACGCCTTTCTACTTTATGCTTTGACTCTGTAGTTCGGAAGAAATCTTTGTTATGTACCGCTCCGCTTTGAATTGTAAAGTAACGTTGAATGGAGACGCTGAAAGATATGATTATAAATTCAGATCATGTTTAGGAGTGGCGATATAATGGCTCACAGGATTTGCGGTCAGGGACCCCTATTTCCTTAACATTATGCTGTTTACGAAAATAGCTCGCGTGTTTGTGCTATTGTTGGTTACGGAGTTAACCGTATTTATAGCTTATTCCCATTTCGTCTATTTCAGAAGCAATTGTCTTTTCTGAATCACTCTTATGGCGATCTTACGAACTAACAGCATTTACCTCTTTTTGTGTTTATAAAAACTCGAGAGACTTATAATAGAAAAAGTTTAAATCAAAGTTAATTTCTTTTTCTTTACCCTTGTCTGAAAGATAGCCTTTTAGCCATTTTATCACAAAGTTTTGACTTTTCTACAAGTGTATCATAACCCGTTGCTTCATGAACCACGATTTAGGGAGCTTCTATTATAACTATTGCCCATGCATTCTACAAAATTCCCATTCAAAATTCTATTTCCCCCGTTCTACTAACGCCATAGTACTATTTCCTAAAGGCATTTGTCCATTTAAATGCAGCAGTTAAGAGAATGACATTCGCAGATGGTTTTATAACAAACAGTTTTTGAGCTCCCACATTTGTTCACGTAGTAGCGGCTGTTTCTGGCACTCCATTTAATTGGAGAGATACCTCTATATCTACGTATTTTTCTTTAATACAAAGCAACCTTTGTAGGTTTGGTATCTGTTTTGAGGTTTGCGAGAGATGACTCTGATCATTTAATTAAGGCCATGTCAGTCTGAATCAGCTTAATATTGTGATGACCTACAATTTGAAGGGTTCCTAAACTCTAAGGTTGTATAAACTGTGTGTTAACTATAAAAAAATGATATTTTGTCATTACTTAAGATTGCTTGAAGGTGTTTCATCAGCCAAACAAATCTATCAAGGTTTTTGTTATGTTTCTGTTTATATTTTTTTTTTTTTTTCTTAATTAAATATATAATATAATATGTACCTAATAAGCATAAAAAAATATTATTTCCATTTAAGTTGTTAGTATTTTAATAATAAGTTATTACTAAAAATGTATTTAGTGATATTACACTAAATCCATTATTTCGAACCATTTTAACACAAAACAAATCGGCAGGGTCAAACATTTGCAGGTTCACAATTTGAATTTATTTGGTTCTATGATTTTTTTTATTTAAAAAGGGTAACTAAGTCGGGTAGAATCCATTTTGGTGGTCACTCTAATGAAGCAGTTCAAAGAGAAAGGGACACTTGACGAACGAAAGCAAATCATCCGCAATTCCTGCAATCCTTTCATATTTGCTCCAACAAATATAATTGAACTTTTGAAAGAGTAAAATCGATTGGACATCAGAAAATTAAATCACGGCGCGAGTTGAATAAAAATGAAGTCTTTTGTGTTTTGATTGAAATCGTACACTGCAATGTTAAAAACTATGTGTGCTATCAGTGCTATGCAGCCTTAAGTGAACATTGATCTAATGAAATACCTATCAATTGTTGGCATACCTTCAGTACGGGCGATCCCCTTTTATTGCACAGCGCACGAGTTTGTTTGAAAACGTCGAGGTATGCTAAATGCTGTAATGTTTAGTTTCGATGTGTAATTCTTTCTATACGGATTTCAAGGAAATGTGTTCAGTAAAATTCAAAGCAAATGTTACGTATAGTAAAACTGAATGCTTGCAGTTTAAGCTGCCAGTAGGTTTATAGCAACATTTACGTCATACGAGTAATCTTTACGAATGACATCATTTCGACGCACGTACGACAACGGTAGGTACGTCTTGAACAACACGAAATTAAACGTAGCGCAGCTTTTAAACTGTCAAAACAGAGGCTAAAGTCCATCATTCAGCCGACGTCGGAGTAAAAGAATAACAGTGTATCGTCCCACCATAGTTTACAACTTGTCAGTCGGGAGACGAATAATCAAATAACGTACGTTATCGATAGACCGACGGCATATAGCTTTGTTTGTTGGTTTACCACAGAAATGTCTGCAAGTTTTCTTACGGAATAAAGACGAAGTTTTAACACTGACAGAGCCATGGGTCAAGCTTATGTATTTTCTTAATTTTCTAGGTGTAAAATACGCTTTATTTTACTTAGACACCAAGCTTCCACTCTGACAAAAGTTATCACCAAAAATATTAGTGCTAGCAGTGAAAACTCGCCAAAATGGCAGAAAAAAATAACGGGTTGCACTCCGGGAGTGCCGGCAGAAGTGAAAACTTGAACATTAACGTTGTGCATTTTTGATATTTTGGAATGGTTAGGGAATAATTTCGCACGAATTGCTTTAATTATCAGTATGAAAATACTATCATTTATATGGTAAAATACAATATTAATTTATTGCGCTATCGTACACAAACATGACAATTTATATTACATTAAAAATTTAACACTTCAGAACTTTCCCTCCGTCTTACGAATTTTCGTTACATTTTTACCCATCCCAAAAAGTGCACAACGCCGCTAAAGAAGTTTTCACTTAAAAAAACTGACTTTGCTTCATTATTATGTTTTGCAATTGAGTATTACAATCGTAAACACGATACTAGCAGTTCATTACTAGTTGCTCGCAGATACTCAACAAATTAAAAGTTCATCCAAAGGCTATTTAAAGAAAGACACCAATAAAGTTCTCTTGTGGACTTCCACCATTTATTATGCATACCGCGCCTCTTTGTAATCGGACAAAAATTTTTCAGTCATGAACGACTCCTAAGAATCCCTTTGGACTCTTTGATGAACATACTTTTCTTGTTTAAATAAGACTTCGAATGTAAATATAGCTTGTTTAGTCGGATCCGCGGGTTGTTGTGAAACCGCTGAATGCTGATAAAAGTCTTGCAACCTCAGATTTGAAGCGGCGGAATGGTTGTTCCGAATTCAGTTGATTAAAAATTAATGTAGTGAAAGGAAAATAGAAAAGAAATGTAAGTTGTTGTCGTCCATTTTTTATAACTAGAGGCTTGAGTGACTTTTGATTGTTTGTACGGGGTTCAAATCGACAAATAAATTATGTGAAATTGATTATATTGTTTGGAATTGTGTTTGGGATGTTGTGTGTTTATTTCTTTGTAACGAAACGCTTTTTTTCTCAACACGGACTATATTGATTTTACCTTCTTACGCTTAAGGAACCTTGATCGTATTAACAAGGTTCGATATTTGGCCATGTTAATCGCGAATCCCTAATTTTACCCTTTAAAGGGGTAAATTTTGGTGTTAATCCCCATAGAGAATGTTTATTATTGTTTCAAGTTTGAACCCAAACGGCTTAAATACACGTAATTGTTTATCGGATGAATAAAATATTTTACCGATTCTCCGTGCTGAATTCTCGAACAGTGTGTTGATTAAAAAAGGTACGTAGAAATATGAGTGTGTTGTTATAAAGTACAGCTATTGGAACGTAAGTTTTTTACATCTCTTTGTGATTGAGACATTTCAGTGATTCCCGAAGTTGTAGTATTTGTTTTATTGAAAACTGGCGGCATTAATGTTCGTGATCAATTGTATTAGTATCCTTAAAGTTAATTAACTTTAAGGATACTAATACAATTGATCACGAACATGAATGATCGTTTCTTCCAATATGTTTCCACCAATAAATGTGTTGGTTTCAAGGGTTACGTGTAAACTGGCAAACGGGATTGGATTTAAGGCACACAGACAAAAAACACTTTGTCCCGGATTAACACTTAGTACTATTTTACTGTAGTTAAATGTAGGTGTACCCAGGAAACGAGTAAAGCACTGGTAAGTTTATTTATAAAGAAAACAATATCAAAGACGTAAAGTAAATCTAAAACTTGTGACATAGAACTAGCCCGCATTTCACCAGTAACAAGAAGTAGGAAGCCAAGTCAGTTAGTTCCCACCCATACATGGTACCTTCATGACTATTAATCTTAATTTGCCGCCAACAAGCCCCGTGAGCCAGTAAGGTCAAATGAAACTAAATGAGCTCTTTTAGCACCTCCAAAGTGACCGGTTTATGTTAAAAGAAAGTGACATTTATCCTAATCGAACTTACTCGGCGATGTTGTGAGCCGACCATACAGTTTGGGTTCTGTACGTTTTTGTAAAGGGAACGAAAAAGGGTTTTCGAGTTATTTTTAAGTAATACAGAGGTCCTAGCATGAATGGTTATGATGTATAGTAACGTAACGTAACATTTTACTATAGCTTTGCACAAAATATTTATTTGAATTGGATTTTTTTTTTTTTTTATGATACAAATTGTATATATCGCATAAAATTAAACGAAAATACTATGAGGTCTTAATTTTTTTATATTCTAAATTCACTTACGTTACCATACGTCAAAACATTCGTGCTAAGCTCTCTGGTCATTGGGAACACCACAATTGCGGCGGTAAGGCCCCTCTTTGAGTAGTGGCTGGAGAGGCGCCACGGCGTCCTCACCTTCCGCCTGACGCAGGTACTCATCGGACACGGCTGTTCCTCTGCTGCTGTGTTATTATATTCTTTCTGGATAATTTTCACTTTTCACGCGGAAGAAATGCCAGGACGCGAAGCCCTCTGATGCAACCACATCGCGAAAAAAGTATTTTGGCTCTGATATTCTCGGTCACCTCAATCCAAACTACGACGACGGCGCCCCATTGCGGAGTTCCTTTTTCTGTCTGCAATGTTTAAGGAACGTTACATGAATGGTATGAGAAGACCTAAGTTCGCATGCTTCGTTCGCTCACTTTAGTCCCGTCATCCCATTTGAACCTAACCTAACCGTGTCGAGATGTCCTAAGTTCCCTCACATCCAACCTTTTTTCGCGATGCATCGTATTCAAAACGTGACATGGCATTTCTTTGTTTCCCCAACGCGTTGTGGTCGTTTGAAAGAAGCGCGCGTTGTGTTTTCTGTTTTCGCTCAATGAGCGTTTTCAGTCTTTGAATATTTATATTGATCTATCAATCGAGGGTCATTTTCCGTTGTCATGGCGACTGAGTCGCCTAGAATAGAAGAAGTTTCCTTCAAAGGACCTAGCATATAAGCCGGTGTCTTCCAATAACCTCATTTGTTGTTAAACGACTTCAAAAAAGGAGGAGGTTCTCAATTCGTCGGAGCCTTTTTTTTGTTATGTATGTTCCACGATTACTCGAAGATGGCTGGACCGATTTAGATTTTTTTTTGTTTGAAAGGGTATACTTCCCAGGTGGTCCCATGATCATCAAGTCAGGATCTGATGATGGGATCCTGGAGAAATAGAGAGAACTTTTCAAATTTTATAGGCACACTTGAAGCGATTTGGGTAGTTTTTGGAAGAGTACTTTCTCGGAGTGGTTCCATTTCAATTTGGTGAAGATCTGATGAAGAACTTCGGAGAAAGGCAACGGAACTCCTCAATAAATGATAGCAAATGGACTGGGATTGCTGGAATCTCATGTCTGTCTATTGTTTACACCAGTTCATTACATAACGTCACGCCGGTACGCTGTGAAGGGGTAAGCCCATGTAAACCACAAAAAAGTGAAAACAAAAACTTTTTACAAAAAAATACAACCGACTTCCAAATAAAAAACACTAAAAAGTATAAAATAACTTTAATTTCGGCAGTCGGTGTCAAAAACGAAAAAACAACTAAAAACGCGGACTGCCGAAATTAAAGTTATTTTATTCTTTTTAGTGTTTTTAATCATTATACTAAAAACACTGTTGTCAGTTTTCCACACAGAGTGCTTGTAATAAGATTACCTCAAATTCGACTCCAAACAGCCGCAACCGTTGTATTTGCATCTCGACTCGCAGGCGAGCACCAAACAAAATGGAATTCCCATTATTTTCTTTTGATCTCCTACCCTTTATGACTCTGGTATTTAATGTACATAGTTTTAGGAGTAGGTTTCTTTGAGTTTCTGCTTTATGCTCTTTACAGTCCCGAAATTGTTTAATTAGATATATAGTCGTACTCACTGTTTTTGTGTACTAAATGAGAATACATACCATTTCCCTAGCTTCTGGTAGCGGCTTCGACCGCGTGAATGTCGAAAATTATGTCATGGAGACATACTTCCGGGATTAAAGCTATCCGAAGTCTTATTCCAGAACGTGGTATACTGCCAAGTCTCATAGAAATAAGACATAAAGATTACCTCTTTACATCATACCTGCAAACAGGCAGACAGAGTTCCTTACGCATTTATATTATTATTAGTACAGATTTCTTATTCTTTCAATGACAGTTGAAAACAATAAGTGATTGATGAAGACAACTTTCGGTCCATATATTTCTATTTTCGGCAAAGTGGTGTGATCTTGTTTTGTTCTAAACAAAAGTTCGAGGTTATACTGTCAATGTTTGGTTATATTGTCGTGTGAGTACCCACATGTAAGTTTTTCTTACCCTTTTTATGTTCCTAAGGAACCCTTAAAAGCTTTTTAAGGTCTCGTTGACCGGACACAGTTGATGTAGACGTAATTTATTTTATTAGTTTTAGTAGAAGTTAGTCGTAAAGTTAGTTTAGTGTTGCGCGGATTTAAGTTGCTTTTTGTGTTTATTAATTGGGTACTGTATAGTCTTAAATACGTAGCGATTATATAAAAACTTTGTCTTGTTTTAACATTGCACGTGATTAAAAAAGAAATCCATACTAATACTTTTTACAAATGTGAAAATATCTAACTCTGTATGTTTGTAACTCGTACCATTTCGCGTCTTAATAGGATTTATTTATTTATTAAACATAGGCACACAGACTCCAACGACTCATTTACAAGTCAATATTTTGAAAAAACATTTTCGAGAGGATCCTCTATAAACAAGTCACTTTCAGGCATGCACATCATTTTCAGAGTAGGTCTAATTTAACTATTGTAAATGAACAAACATTGAAAAAAGAAAATAAGAATGTATAAATATGTAAACCATGTCCATATCATCCCATGATTATTTTCTCTTCGACACGCGGATCAAGCCGTTTGTAGAAGTTAGTACTTCATAATTCGTTGTTGAATCATTTTTCATTTGTCCATTTTTTATCAGTCAGCAATCTATAAATCTAATTCTTAACAAATCCCTATTAAATTGATTTGATCTCTGGCAATGTAAACCTAATATCAGTATATCCGAAGGGCAAGCGAAAATAAATGGCGGACTGTTTGCACTAAGGATCTAATCATGAAGAATAAACAACGCCCTATATTAACAGGTCATACATTCAATATCATTCATTCTCATTCAATAATCAAGCATGAATGGAAAAGTTATCTATTGGCTTGGCTCACTTTTCATTACCGCTCAAAAGTATTTTGTGAGGCTGTCATTCTAAACAAAGGTGGACACACAATAATGGTGAAAAAAAAATTTTTTACGGTTACGGAATTGCTTATAAATAAATTATAATATTATGAAGTCGTTTCATTTTTTTCCGGGTGGCCAAATACTTTTGAGCGGTAGTGTACGTGCACAGATTAAATATTGTTCTTCCATTCTCTACGAATCAATCAGTGGTAAAAATCGACATTTATCGATTAGACAAATATTCGACTTGTAAACCAATAGCTTTGCAAAAGCTTTTTACTCGAATACGGGCTTCGTAAATGGCCTGTCTTTTGACCTTTGAATATTTACTTGTCAATTAGGCTAAGTATATCAATATGCTGCAAAAAAAAATAAGCTATTTTTAGGGTTCAGTGGGGAACTCTATTATTAGGTAAGTCTCCGTTGTTCGTCGGTCTGTTTTTTACTGGGCTGTATCTCATGAACCGTAATTGGTAGACAGTTGACATTTTTACAGAGTGTGTACTCATACTTCTATTTCCGCTTTACAAGCAAACGTGATTTTATTCAGTTTATGGTCCGAAACCCCTCGTGTGCGATTCCGACTGGCACTTGCCCGGTTTTATTTTCTACTTTTAGACGTGTCTATGACTACCTCATTGAATACTTAAATAAAATAAAAAGCTAAATCATGAATACATAAGAGTGAATGTTTGATAGAGATTTAAACTCCCCAAAATGAAGACCACCAGAGTATGTGGTAAATGCATATAATGGTATGAACTTTTTGTCAACTTTTGATAACAAGGCAGTATCTTTGGAAAATTCAACACTCTTATTGCATCATGCAATAAGAGTGCATGCTGGACATAGGCGGAGGCCTATGTCCAGCAGTGGACGTGGAGTGGCATGCAATTATGGCAAATCCCCCCTTTGGGGGAGCCCAAAGGGCGGATTTGCCATAATTGCCACGCCTGGGAGACGGGTTGGCGATCGCAGTGTAGCTGTTGCAATGCACAGAGAATGCTGCTGCCCATACTCTGGTGAGTCCCTTAGTCACCTCTTACCCGCGGGAAGTGATGGGATGGTCCGCTACACAGACAACAGAACTCTAATTGCAGTTAAACTAAACGTCTAATACATAAGTACCTAAATACTCTCTTTCGCTGTCTATAATGTAAGGTCATCTAAATGCATTTCAGTTTATTAGAAACATAGGGTTCTAAACGAATTCCCTCGGGCACTATAAAGTGCACTCTATATGATACAGAAGTACGTTATTGAATAATAAAAGTTTCCCATCCATTTTGCAAAGCACTTTGTTTATTACTAACATGTTTTTATCTTTTCATCTTCTTAGGTGAAAATTACTACCAAACAGAAAGGTCAAGTTGTTTAGATTTGAACTAAGATTGTCTTTTGATCAAGTGCAATGTGCCATAAATGCTTTCTTAGAGTGTATAATATTTTGAAAATACACTATTGACACAGGCTGCGCACAACCTTGAACGCGTTTCAAGGTCATAGCACACATTTCAACTCGGAAAGGGATCGTCACCGTAGGTATCGCCTTTATCGGCGTATTGCCCCGAGGCGAGGCGATTACGTTACGATTCTGATTAGTGTGCGTTGCAGTAGGGAGTTTCATACAAAGAATAATGCATGGCTCGAGTTGATATGGTGACGACCCCTTTCCGAGTTTAAGTCTGAAAATTGTATCCAAAAGTTTTTGACCACGTTATCAGCGTCTTGGCTCGCCATTAAGTTCGGCTAAGTTGCTCTGTAGCTTCGATTTTTTTTTTGTCTACTACTATTCTATCTAAGTATTTTCTACTTTTATTTTATTTTTATGATTAAAGTAACTGAGCTGTTGTGTGTTGTTTTCTTTTCTTGCGTTACCAAATAAATGTTTTATCTATCTATCTTTTACTATTTCTCGCTTAAACTTTATTCGCAAGAAACACAAAATTGTTACGAGAAACGGCTTCTGAATTCTTCATCATTCCTGAGGTGCGACGAAGTTTCACACCGTGTTGAGTTTTCCTTCTCCGAGTGCAGAAAAAGTTTTGTAAATGTGGTGGCGACGCCGCAAGCCCTTCAACACGAAACCCTCCAAATGTTTAAGTAATGATGCCATTGACCGGAAAAATGAGAGTTAAATATGTAGTTTTCCTTTCGGCAGTTCGAGGGGAAATCTATCGAGATTAAATACAAGATTGTAGTTTTATTCCATAGTATTTAACTTTTAACTTTAGAAATATTTTTGTGATACTAGCTTCTAGCAGCAGCTTTGCTAGCGTGAAAATTATCCCAAGAGAATAATACAACTGGTATAAAAAGTATCCTTTGTCCTAATCCAGGGCATGGTCTACCCATGTGCCAAGATTTATCCAACTGTGATCAGTCGTTAAGGCGTGAAGAGGCAACAAAGAGACATGCAGACTTATTTATTTTACTTTCGCATTTATAATATTCGTATGGAATATCTCTTATTTCAATATTTTGTACCTAATGCTCTAGAGATCGACCCTCACCAGAAGAGTAGGTATAATTATAAAAGCAATGGTTGGTCGTTAGCATATACATACTTTCTCTTTACTATGCAGATTCACTTCGTTTGGAGTTTGACCCAATCTTTCCTTATTTTTTTTTCTGAAGAATTAACTTAATTATTTTAATGGGATAGGGATCCTTTGCTACCCGACTAAGAATAGATCCCGACAAAGAGATTATTATCAGACAGCAGTATTTAGCTTATCATTTATTATTTATCAGTACACAAACCGAAGCACCAAAATGATCTTAAATAAGTGTACGTTGCTATGTTTTAAAAGAGTGGAGGACGTAAGTACTTATTAGCATTTAGGGCTAGCTGATTAAGGTATGGCTTAATAGGCTTTCAACAAAAAACATCTTATATAGATATGTCACCGGAAAATTGCAGACTCCGTAAGATTGTAATAAATCTTGATTAGATAATATCTCGATATATTGTTGTTAAATTTTATAATTATTATTGTTATTGTAAATGTTGTGCACGTCTGTAATTGACATAAACACTAGAATAAGACCTTATACAATTTAATATGTCCATGTTTGTGTTTGTGTTGTTGATGTGCCATTAATAAATAAATATATTATGGATAAATCGTTTTGTATACAATAAATCCCATCCAAATTCAATTTTATCCAATATATCCGTGTGTTAATAAAGAAAAAATAGTTTACAGTTCCACGCGATATTTTACAATCTTACGGCGTTAGCCATTTTCCGGTGACAGATACAAGTTGTAACAGACAACACAAAACCGAAAGAAGTTCATTCTGCTCATCATTATGAGGGGGTGTAAATATATGGGGCAGTTGATTTTTTTTTAAAGTAAGATTAGTAAAATATTAGCAAATTCAATTTCTGTAACACCCTGTGAAAGTATATAAAAGCATGCTATAGAGACCAGGTTATGATAATAATTCCATTAACGCTGCTTCCTTAGCACTCTACTCTATAATATTCCCGAATACCTACATTTCATAATATTTAATCTCAAATTCCATATTAATTAACTCATTTAGAAACACTTTACTAAAAAGAAAAAGACTTTTGAAATAGGATTTATCTTATTACAATTTTTAATTACTAGAATAGTGTCTTCCATTTTTAATGTTCCCATAATTAGTTGGTCTCAGAGCTTTTACTCTGCAGGTGTATATTTTCAGAGGTAGCTATTAACATAATTGTGTCTCGACGTTAACTTGCCAGAAGTCTGTTTTTGTATCAGATTATATAAGATTTCTGCCTCAGGGTATTAATTGAAGTATCGGCATAATAGGCAATTTAAAAGGGTTTGCGTATCCCCAGCTCGTACTCGCATCGTTAAAATAATTCTGTTTGGTACGTTACCATTTACTGAAACTACCTAGGTACATGATTTTTTCTTTTCTCATAAGTTTGTAGTTATTTAGTTCGAATATTTTCGACCTGCCACTTGCTTACGTTTGGCGTTTCCCGAGTCGGGTCCACACATTTATTGCGTATCTTCCTTGAGTATCAAAACTTCCGGCGCTTGTCACCATTCCAAGAACATATCATGATCAGTAGTTTGGTGCGCCGTATTTGTATTATTGCGTGTCGTGAGAGGGAATGCGAATCGTCTTTAACATTGGTTGGAATAAATTCGCGTAACCAGTGTGACCACGTCGTGTCTCTGAAGATAAAAAAAGTAATCGTTTTTCGGTATGAATAAACAATCAAGCACTGGTAATTCCGGAGCAAAGTTGAAGATTATTATTTAGGGAGTTGAATGAACATTTTTAGTAAAACTGTACAATTCGGTTGTTGGCTTAGAATTAGGTACATGGTGTAAGACAGATTTATGCGTCGAAGTCTCGCGCTAATGCACAAGCGGCGTGAATGGATAGGATCATCTTTACCTGACTTGTGAAAACAAACATGAGCCCCACAATCGCTCTCAATACACAAAGTAAAACGAAATCATCCAAGCCGATTTCCAATCTCCTTATTAAAACCTCCATGTCGATTTTCAATGAATTATTCAAAACGTATTTAGAACAATGCTCAATAAACAGCGTTCATTAAATTTGAATACCTACGCAACTAAATGATTCTGTCCAGATTTCCGCCACATTCTATTATTATAATGTAACGTAAGCAATGTGGGCTTTTATTTATACAAACTTTTAAACAGCAGTTTTGGACTAATCTAAGACGTTCATAAATATGATGCCTCTGTGTAAGATCGTGGCTATTTTTGGATAATTGGTACTTGCTGCGCCTCATTTAGCTTTCCCGATTTACCTGCTGGAGTTGGTTCCGGGTTTTACAGGTGCCAAAGAGTTGGCCGCATACATTATTCATGGCCAAGAACCACCAAAGTGTCACCGAGTCAAACAACTGTTGTTGAAAAACTCAAAGGCTTCGAGAATCAAACAAATTTAACCCAGTCGAACAAACTTTTTACTTATCTTCATTATCAAACATTAACGAAAAACGTCGTCTAACATTTAAATATGCAATCTGGGTAACAAGTAGCGGAATAATTATTTTGGAGTCACTTTATTGTGAAAAAAAAAATAATGAGAAAAATGTATCTACCTTAATTTAGCAGCAAATACAGTAGGTACATGTACACGTCAAAGGTTCCCGTTCTGACTTTCTGAGTGAGGCATTCGTATCTTATCTAAGGGATGTCCAATAGACTGGCGTCATCATTGTGTCGCAGGCATTGTATGTCAGTTGCGTTTCAATCGCGAACTGAGACAACAGGGGACAGCGAAAACTTGCGACTTGATCATTTTCTTCATTATTTTTATTAAAAAAATAAGGTACCATGACTAAGTCAGATCTTATTGTTGAACGACCCGTTTCCATTGCAACTTTTAATACTTGGTGGGTTTGTTTTCTTTTTTACTACTCTGTAATCAATGTGCGATCTACCTATAGAGAAAGTTTGATATTAAGAATGTGTTTTATTAGTTTTTAGGGTAGTTGACAAAAATAGTTTTAGTCAAAAAAGCACGAATGTGGTAGCTACAGTAGTTATGCACAGTATTCATAAAGACACCATGCGACGTGTATAGTATTGTGGTATTGAATAGTGTCGATGTAGCGGCCTCGCGACAACTTCCCCACTATCTGTTTCGTTTCCCGCCTGCGAGACAATTTAACTTGACAACGTGGACTCTACAACAAAGGCTGCTCGCTCTATTTAGCGCTCAGCCTCTGCCAATGGGAGAGTCGTTGATATTAAACGCTTTTCTCGCGCTAAAGTTTACATAGTTTTGGATGAAACCTAATCAAAGTAATATTTTGCTTGGTGGTTGACTGAGTTACTCGTTTGGAAATCAATTCAAGAGATTCCGATCAAACATTTACAACAACCTCCAAAAGATTACTATTCTTTCGGTAAAATTCATTTTCAATTTACCCTAAACTAGTCCTTTGCTCTCAATAAGATTTGCCAGTTCAACACTCGAATAAACATTTATTCGGAGTTTAACGTTAAAAAGGAAGTCCAAACACCCTTAATCGTGCAAATACTGAATGTACAACATTCGAGTGAGACGTTACGACGACGTTACCGTGTGATGTGGAGGAATATTTGTAAGCGTTCTTTGTATGATCGGGAACGAGTGTAAACACGGGTGCGCGGCGCGCGGCGCCGGGCGGGAGGAGCGCGGCACTCGGGCGGCCGCCGCCGCGCGCTCCGCCCGCACCATGTCGGTGCGCGTAGACCATCGCGACCGGGACAGGTTCTCGAGGCACTCTTCCCGCGCTTCCGTAGATCTCGCTTTTCCAAGTAGCTCAACTCGCGACCACTCGTTCCGCTCGGTGCATTCGGCCCGCGTGCCGCGAGC